>JAECUM010002196.1:0-123815 GCA_016617855.1 Megalonaias nervosa
CATGGGTGTTATTAGTAAACTGTCCCTGGTAATCTTAGGCCTTTTCCGTACCAGTGTGGAGTCCCTGGTAATCTTAGACCCTTTCCGTACCAGTGTGGAGTCCCTGGCAATCTTAGACCCTTTCTCTTCTTTTTGATTCCTTGTCCGGTTGCTTTCTTTAACGCCATTCCAGCAGCAGTTCCAACAGCACCTAACGCAGCTGCCTTTGCAACAGCTGGGGCTGCAGCTGCTATTAATGCTGGTATTGCTGCAAGAAGTGGAAATATACCACCCGTTTTAGCAATATCTTTGATGGCGCCCGCAGAAAGATTAAGTTTGACGCCTTTATTTGATTTTTTAGCGTCGTTGAAGTTTTTGAACTGACGCTCGGTCAACGACAGTTTATTTGCACCGGTCATTTGTTCTCGCTTTAGCGATATTTTTATTCCACAGTTATTTTTTGATGCTGATTGCGGCCTTTTAATCTGACCAGGAGTCAGACTCACACTAACGTGATGATATGACATTATTAATGTTATGAACGATCTAATTACATGTTTTCTACTGGAGCATCAATAACTCTCATTCGTCCACCAACACCTTCGAGTAACATAGATTTATCGCTGAGTATAACAGCAATTGCTCTGTAATTGACAATAGCTCCTCGAGTCACACGAGCTCGAAAATGAATATCTACAACAGATTGTCTTGTTAAATCTAAATGTTCTAGTGAAAAGTAATAAATCGGATACAGCGTTGTAAAATCTAACTGAGATATTTGTAAACCAGTATCAACATTTTGATCACGTCCCATGAACGACATTAATCGATGATATGCACGTGCTACATGATTATCTTCAAAATTCAGTAATATATCCTCGGATGGTTCTTGATGTCCATTAATCCTTAATGAAACCTCAGAAACATCGAGTTTGTCAAATATCATTATACTTTCATCTTGATTGTTTATTCTTGCAACATCTTGTAATGCGATAAATATGTGTCTTGGTGCAGAAACACCCTGCTGAGAAGCTATTTGCCATGTAAATAAACCATTAATATTACTCTGGATAGCATCTGTGGTCATAGTCAACCATGATAACGTTGATTTACCGCCTTGACTCATAAAAGATAGCAACCGGTCTTCTTCAGATATTGAGGGAGTCATCACTGGCATCCACAGGGAAAGTTTTGTTAGTACTACTTTACCAGGATCACCAATGGGTTTCCATATTGCATCATTATCATAGCCTTTTCGTACAAGTACAACTGTGTGTTTGGCTCCGAAAATAACTTTTCTGACGCTTCTACAGAATCCAAAAATATGTGACAGTGGAATCGCACATGAAAATCTTCTCCTATCACCTTTTAACATCGATTTACGTACTGCAAATCCTAAGTTGAAATTTGGATTAACATTGATAATCATATTTTCTACATCCGCATTGGCGTTTCCCGCATTATTCCGTGGTTGTCTTATATCATATTGATCGTTATCAGAGTGGTTAGAAGTATCCTTGACAAACATCATTGATGGACCAGCTGATCTTGAGTAATCGTCGCTGTATCTCGCAAGACCCAATATCGTCGTGGCAACGTCGACGTCCTTCTGGATTGATTCAATATTTTTTCCGCCAATCATATACGTAGCGCTATCAAACAACGCCATAATACCATTATTAACAAAACCAACAACAATATTAGCAGCGTATGCTACTGGTGCTGCAGGAGCAACATTATTTAAAATTTCACCTTCAACTTCGATAAATGCTTCAGCGGGTAAGAAATATCTACTTGTATCCTGAACCTGTAATTCGATTCGTCCACGCTGATCTGGAATTCGTGCGTCGTAAGAATAATACTGATAATCGCGCACAGACTCATCTTTGAGAACTGGTGCATCCATGTCAAACGCGGGGTCAGATATGCGCTTAAACATCTTTATTATTATCGTCTTCGTCTAACTCGAAGACCACTTCCTGCTATCAGACTAGCGGTTATATTTTTTTCCTTTTCCGACATCGGGATATCAGCTAACTCCGCTAGTTTTTGATTAGCTGCTTGATTTTACTATTTTACTGACATTTGCTGGCATCACTTCAGTGCTGGGCAATTTCACAGGTTGAGATCGTACCGGTCTGCGTATTAATCTTGTTAGTCTATCTTTAATTGCTGAAAACGCTTTGCTAGCGAGATTACCAACAGCGCTTACACCTTTTTCACGAACAACATCAATAGCTTTCATTCCTAGTTGCTTTGCAATCGGTATTGCTTTTGGGGCTATTCTTGTAAACAGACCCTGAACAACATCACCTAGTCCATCTCCGTAGGTTGCTCTGTATACAGGTAATCGAGAGTTTATTACCCTGACCATGGTAGGTCCACGTTGAGTACCATGCACGATCATTGTTATTATTAATTGTTTTTATCACTAATTACATACTTAGTCACTATAATAATCATCGGCAATTTCATTAATGAGAGACCGATATACATTAATATCCATGATGCCGCCACTAAATAATCGTTTACAAATATCAGCTGCTTCATTAATGATTTCTGGGGAATTATTACCAGCTCGTTTTCCTCCGATGAGAATTTCTAATCGATCGACATCAGCGAGAACGTTATTGGGACAAGTAATAAGACCACTTCCTAAACCACTTCCAGTTGCGCCAGGATCGTCTTGATCTTCTTCTTCTTCACTTGGTTTCGGTGGTTTCTTTTTACTTGGTTTCGGTGGTGTTTTTTGTGGTTCTGGATAATCACGAAGTGATTGCTCAAATGTTTTTGGTGTTTTTCGTTGTTCTCGTAATAGTTTTATTGTTTCTTGTTGTTCTTGTTTTCGTTGTTGTTCTATTATTTCTTGTCGTTCTTGTTCTAGTTGTTGTATCTTTTGTTTTAGTCGTTGTACTCCTTGTGGTGATGATGGTGTCTTTGGTGATGATTCAAATTGTGGTGGTGGTAATTCAAATTGTGGTGGTGGTAATTCAAATTGTGGTGGTGGTAATTCAAATTGTGATGGTAATTCAAATTGTGGTGGTGGTAATTCAAATTGTGATGGTAATTCAAATTGTGGTGGTAATTCAAATTGTGGTGGTCGTAATCGTTTACCTTGTTCAACCATTTCTACATATCTATTTACATCCATACCAAATCTGTTAAAATCGTCAGTTTCTTTACTAGATCCAATTTTTGGAATACCAGCATAGATGCGATATACATCCTTGATCCAATGATCATGCTTTAGAGATTTAACATAATCTGTTTTTACATATTTTTCTCTTTCATAATATCCATACGCGGCAATATCAAGTACTTGGTTTGGGTCCTTGATAGCAGCAATACCTTCAGGAGTGAATTTATCTATTATATTAGTTCTTGGTCTTTTAGGCGGTGGTTGTGGTGCTTGTGGTTGTGGTTGTGGTGGTGGTGGTTGAGCTGCTTGAATACGGCCAGCAATATCAGCAGGCAATGTTGCAAGAGCTCTTTGTGTTGCCTCAGTTGCTGTAACAATTTTCTTCGTTGGTTCAACAATCGGCTTAAATAATTTTTCTGTACCTTCTGTAAATTCCACTTGAGATTCCTGACGTGATTGTAGTTGTTGCTTAACAGAATCACGAACAGGTAGATATTTTTTAATTGCCTCTAGTCGCTCTCGAGCTAATTTAGCTGAGTGTGGTTCTCCAATACTCATTATTGATAATATCTATAATGGCTGTTTAATTTATAGCAGCAGAGAGGGTGAATGACATACACGTAGTGACCAGATTGTGAAAAAATCTGGTCAATTAAAGAAGTTTTCATTATTAAAGCAAAAATGTTTTTTTAAAACCCTCGTAGGAACCCTTAATTTTCAAAAATAAGGTCTCTACAAAGTTGTAGGGTTCACCCTCTCTGCTGCTCCATTTATCCTCAAAGAAACCTCAGTAACGCCGAGTTTATCAAATATCATAATACTTCATATTTGTGAGTTTACTCGCGTAATATCTTGAAGTGTAACAAATATATGTTGCGGTGCAGAGACACCTTGCTGTGATGCTATTTGCCATGTAAATAAACCATTAATGTTACTCTGGATAGAATCTGTTGTCATTGTTAGCCATGACAATGTTGATTTACCACTGCTGTCCATGAAAGAAAGTAACCTTTGTTCTTCAGATATTGCTGGTGTCATTACTGGCATCCACAGTGAAAATTTTGTCTGTATTACTTTACCATGAACTGCCGCAGTTGCACCTGCATTAGCTCCTTCAGTGTGCCATATTGCATCATCGTCTGTATTTTTTCGTACGAGTACAATTGTGTGCTTGGCTCCAAAACTAACCTTTCTAACATTTCTACAAAATCCAAAGATGTGTGAGAGTGGAATTGCACATGAAAATCTTTCATCATCGCCCAGCATTGCTTGACATGATGTGAATCCCAAGTTGAAATTTTCATTCATTGATACAACTGTGTCCCCAGCTGCATTCAATGTTAAATTTCTTTGCTCTGGATGATCAGTTGTATCTTTGACAAACATCATTGATGGACCAGCTGATCTTGAGTAATCATCGCTATATCTTGCAAGACCAAGTATCGTTGTGGCAACGTCATTGTCGTTGTGACAAACCTCAATCTCTCGTCCATCAGTGTTATATGTGGCACTTTTAAATAATGCCATAATACCATTATTGACAAAACCAACTCGATCACCAATTCCATAATCTGTATTTTCAAATTTTAAAAGTCTACCTTCGACTTCAATAAATGCCTCAGCAGGTAAGAAATATCTGCTTGTATCCTGAACTTGTAATTCAGTTCTTCCACGCTCGTCAGGTACACGTGCACCATAAGAATAATACTGATAATCACATACCAATTCATCTTTGAGAACTGGTGCGTCCATGTCAAATGCGGGATCAGATATGCGTTTGAACATCCTTATTATATTTGTTATCGTTTAACACGAAAACCACTTCCTGCTACCAGACTGGCGGTTATATTTTTTTCTTTTTCACCAGCCAGTGATGCTAACTTTTGATTTGCGGCTTGATTTATTATTTTACTAACACTTGCAGGCATCACTTCAGTGCTTGGTAGTTTTACTGGTGGGGGTCGGACTATTTGTGGTCTGCGTACTAATCGTAATAATCTATCCTTGATTGCAGAAAATGCTTTACTAGCAACATTACCAGCAGCGCTAATACCTTTTTCACGAATAACGTCAATAGCTTTCATTCCTAGTTGCTTTGCGATTGGTATTGCTTTTGGGGCTATTCTTCTAAATAAACCCTGAATGACATCACCAAATCCATCTCCGTAAAATGTCTTGTATACAGGTAATCTTGAATTTACCACCCAGACCATATCTGGTCCACGTTGAGCAACATGTATGATCATCTATTATAGTAATTATATCTAACTGTTTAATCACTGTGATAATCATCGGCGATTCCATTAATGAGGGGCCGATACACGTTAATATCCATGATACCGCCTGTAAATAATCGTTGACAAATTGATGAGATTTCATTGATAATTTGAGGAGAATTATTACCAGCTCATTTTCCACCGATTAAAATTTCTAATCTGTCTACGTCGGCAAGGATATTACCGGGACAAGTAACAAGGCCACTTCCTCAAGCATTAATACCATTTCCAGTTGCACCTTTATCAGTATCACTTTTATCGGGACTTAATAAGGCATCAAGGATACCTGGGGATCCTTCAGGGGAATAAAATACTTCATCACTGGATGGTGAAGTAGATAATTCTTCTCGTGGTTGTGGTGATAATTGTTGTTGTTGTCGTCGTTGTCTTGTTGATGATGGTGATAGTTGTTGTCGTCATTGTTGTGTTTGTAGCTCTAGTTCTTCTTGCCATAGTTGTGCTCGCTGTTTTGGCGATAGCGATGATGATGGTTGTTGTGGTTGCGCTTTTTGCTGCAGCTGTTTCATTTTTTGTTGTTGTTGTATTTGTTGTTATTGTTCTTGTGGTAATTGTATAAACGAAATATATTCATCTATTGCATGAAAATATTCCATATATCTTGGATCGCTGTTTCGAGCTTGATCAACGTTATGGTATATGCGAAATATCCATTTGTACCAAGTTTGACGACTCAAAAGATCATCAGCATATTCAGGTTTTAAAAATTGTTTTTAATTATCATAACTTTTCACAGCACTCTTAGCTAATTGTCTTACATTTCTGGCCTGTCTGATAGTATTAATGACATCTTCGGTAAATTTATTGGACAGATTAGCCCTGACTCGTGCTCGTTCTGGTTCTTGTTGAGTATCACCTTCCGCTTGGTCTGCATCGTCAGGTATTTCCGGGGTTGGCATCGCAGTAGCTATTTTCTTTGGAAGTTCTCGTAGAATTTTTTTTGTCTTTTTAGTTCGCTCCGCTATTTTTTCAGTTGATTAAGCAGTTTTTTTCAACACAGGAAGAATAGCTTCAGTAGTCTTCATGATAGGCTTAAATAATTGCTCTGTGGATTCTGTAAATTCTTCTTGTGTTTGTTGACGCTCTTGTAATTTTTGCTTAACACTATTATGAAGCGGAAGATATTTCTGTATCACTTCTATTTGCTCTCGAGCTGATCTTGCTGAATGAGCTTCACCGTTCATTATTGATATAATAATGAACGATCTTTTTAAATCGACAGCAGCAGGGAGGGTGCGACCACATGTATGTGATTTTTTTTGGGTTCCATTTTTCAAAAATAAAGGCTCTATGGAATTGTTTATGTTCGTAGTCCCTTTGTTTCAAACATAATCTATTTTAGCCCTTGTAGGAACCTTTATTTTTCAAAAATAAGGTCTCTACAAAAAGTGGTCTGTTCACCCTCTCTGCTGCTCACTGTCATGATTCGAATCATACCAATCTGACAGAAGCCAAGAAGTTGGTAAGGTTAAATCAGCTGATGTCCATCAACAAAGAAGTTTGACGGGGATCTATTGTAGGGCTGTTCATATTATTTATGAAGGACTTGTAGCTGTGTGTACAACATTCAACAACTGTTCTATATTGCTGATGATACTGCTTTGCATAAGTCTGATTCAAGTGCTGAAACATTAAGACAAACCATTGCATAGAGATTTATTTCAAGTTGAATATTGGTGCTCACTGAATAATATGTTTATCAGTCCCTTAAAAACCAAGGCAGTGTTGCTTGGGACAAGGCAAAGTTTATCAGTAAACAGAAATCCAAATAAAGAGCTGTATATGGAAGACAACCTAACTGAAAATGTTGGCACAGAAAAACTTTTGAGAGTTCATGTTGATAAGAATCTAGACTGGCCGTGCAAGCAAGTGAAACATGTTTGCTCAGAAATGTTGCCCTCAATATTTGCATGGCATGTTTCATTTTAAGATAGAAGAACAACACCAGTTATCAAAATTGAGATCAATTACCAATGATTATTGCAGAATTTCATTAACCAAAACTCTTTTGATTGGGAATCTTCATATATTATCTTCACCATCTCATCATTGTGTTTTTGTACCCTTATCACTTGTTGGTAATAAACCTTTCTGATACATAAATCTTTATCATATAAATTAACCTTTTTCATGGCATGATATAGCCTTACAGTGCTGGTGTGTCATAAAATTCACAATGAATAAACCAATCAGCCATATTTCCAAAACAAATATTTTAAAATAACTTGTCTACTTTGATTCTTTTTTTTGGAATGAACTCCCTATAAACATTAGATCAAAACAGATATAAATGTGTTCAAAACAAAATTGTATAACCATAATCATCAGAGGCAGTTGTCATTTTAAATACTGGAATATTGAAATACATGCTCTCTAATTATCTCAGTTAATGCATATTATATGCAGTTTGTTTTTTTATAATATATCCTGAGAGCCTCAGGGAAGAATAGTATATGATAGTGACTGAGATATCCTCAAAAAATTTTTTTTTTATTCTCATTATTATTATTATTATTATTATTATTGAGTTTGCAACTTAGTTTGATAAATCTGTCCCAAAACTTGTTCAGATATGTTGGGTTGCTTGGGGTCTAATCTCACCTACTGTTTTATAAAATCATGCAATTACTGCAGATTTGTCTGCAACACAAGAGTGCGGTCATACTTATTTTTTTTTTTAGACACAATTATCAGTATTACTCATTGTTCTTAAGTTACCATTGGTTGAAGGTGTATTTGGCAATCTGTACAGGATATTTCCAGATAATATCTAATGTTTCACTACATGTAATTCCTCATAGTAAAACACAGCCTTACCTCCAGTGTAGATGGTTGTTCCATTGATATCAAGGAACCAGTTAAATGTGATGTAGTACATTCAAAATGGTTGCTATGATTATGTGACTCTAGCATTTGTAGATTTCTCATGTAACAGTCACAAGTTGAATATCCTGTCATGTGACTAGTATTATCACGGTTCAACAATGCATCACTATACAGAATGGATGGGTTAATTTTACATTGTAACCAAAATTGTTAACAAAACTATCAGTTCAATTTACACAGTTTGTAACTTGAAGCATGGAAGCTTGGATGGTATGAAATTTTAAAAGCAACATTGCAGAATAGAAAATGACAGATTTTATCAAATGACACCATAACTGATGTGCACATAGCTGGTACTTTTCCAGGAGGAACATATTGACTGCACAGTGAAAAGTTTGTCCTCCCATTAGGGTGAACCAGAAAATTCCAGAACACTGGCTTGCCCATGCGGGACACCCCAAAAATACTGATCAATCTGCATACTGCCACTCTCATTTATTCTTCGTTGAAGATCTTAAATGTTCAACACTGTTTACACAAAGAAGATTAAGCCTCTATTGCATGGGTCAGCAAACATATTACTATTATTTTTAGCGTGCTGTATGCTTATTAAACATTAGGATTATACCTTGATAGAGCTTTATCGCTATTTAATTAAGCTGTCTTGAGAGGGTTTTTTGGCATTTGTACCATACATGTGTGTACAGCTTGGCATTTTATTTTATTCTTTTTACCATTCACAGGGCATTAGAGTTTAAAATTGGGTTGTGCATTTCTGCAAGTTAAGGGTAGGTAATTTGGTTATATTTCCCTATCCTTGCATAATTGCAGTCTGTGGACTTGCCTTTATCTATTTATTTCGCCTTAAGAATCATTTATCTCACTTTGCCTATATCGTCAATTGTGCTAAATGCATACGTGAAAAGCAGGTTGCACACCACTTTTTTATATTCACATACTGTGGTCAGTTAATGAACTCAAGTTCTTTTTTATTTAGCTTAGAATAGTCTTCCTTAATTTTTTTGCCTAATTATTAGCAACTGTAACCTACTGGTTCTTTATTAATTTTATAGTCCCTAGGTTTCATTAAGCCTGGTTGATTTATTTTACAGTTCTCTGTTCTGAGCTTAGCATCGCTCCCTTTTTATCAATTAACGTCATTTGTTTTTTATAAGCATAGGATTTGTCCACACCTTAACTTGTGTATCCTGTTTGTACATATGAAAAAAGATGTATCTTTTCAGTTTCTCATAACAACGAAAATCAACAAGATCTATGCAAGGTGTGGGTAGAAGTTGTCATAGGAAATCCCCAGGGGACCTCCCCACACTTTTTGATCCTGAACAAACTGTGAGTGAACAGATGGTTGTCCCTTCTGTAACCTTTCGTTGGATGAGCTCTCTTATCTCTTCAAGAGCAGATACACATATAAATCTTGGGAAAAGGTATCCTTGTCCTATTTACAGATTTCTCAGAGAAGGATTACCCAAGTCTCTTCTGATATGCATAGGGTTAGTGGGACCACTCACAAGGGAGGTTATCACGGGGTGAAGAGTAAGTCGCACCCTCCCATTTGGAAAGAGCAGAATCCTCTCCGTTCCATGAGGATAGAGTGAATCACACCCTCTCCTCAGAGAAGAGCAGCACCCTGTCTCATCCAGAAAGGTAGAGAGTAAGTCATGCCCCCCATGAGGGTGGAACAGCACCTTCTACTGTCCCTCAGCTCAGTATGGCCTGAAAGTGAGTTGCACTTCCCCCCCACCAAACAAACAAAAATGGGAAGCAGCACCAGTTCAATTCCTGAGGCCCATTGTTGGTGATTAGATCAAGTTCTCTTGGTTAGTGGAAAGCTCAGATCTAAGATTATCAGGTCTGGGGAAGTGTCTTACTACAGATCTGAGTCATCTGACAAGTCTTTGCCTGGTGATCAGGAAGTCAATTCCCCTCCTCCTCTCCAGATTTCTGTTTCATCTCGTGGGGACTGGGAATAGGCTTACAAATGCCAGATTATGGATTGGGATCAGATCTACACCCACCCCAAACCTTCCCTATTATCTCTCAATCCTTGAGGGATGTAGGGCCTTCTAACATAGGGAAGTGATTGGCACTTTCACTACATGCAGCCATACACTGCCAGACTTCAGTCACATGGTAGTGAGGTTGAATCTGCAGAACACTGAGCTACATCATCTTCCTAGGTTCGGTCAAAAAAGAGGGAGTGGGGACCTTCATCCCCCAGACACTCTAGGCATGTGGAGAGTCACCCAAACCCACTTCCTGAGTCCACTGCTAAGTACAGTCCATTGGTTCCATGGGAGAAGGTTTTTCTTCCGCCTAAAACTCCAATGTAAGAGAGTTTCATTGGATCACAAAGTTCCACCTCGCAAGGGAAAGAGCAGGATGAAAATGTTCTTTCTGTCCTTATTGATGCACATGTTCAACATAGTACAGGTTGATTTGTTACCCCCTCATTTCAAGTTCCTTGCCCCAGTTCACACATCAGTTAAGGAGGCAGAGGAGGAGGAGAGCTCATCCCTAGAGTTCCAAACAAACAGTTTTTAGTGTCTCTAAAATTCTTTCCTGTTTGGAGAAACTTTCTGGGGCAAACACTCGACTAGAGCTCTTGTTACTTCTTTTTTCAGTCATGTTCAAGGAACTCTCTCAGAGATTTAGCAATGGCCAGGACTCTGCTAGACAGCATAAGGGATGGTCTATTCAACCCTCTACATTGTGGCTCTTGTTAGCTGCTGAAACATATATGGTTCAAACCCCTCCTAGCTCACTAAACCACCCACTCTGGATACTGAAGCAGCTCATGTGGGTATATCTGCAGAGACCTGAGCTTGGCTTCCAGTGAGAACACTGGAATCACAAGGCTGAGTCACTTGAAACTGTAGCCTCATATGATGGCCTATTTTAACAGCCTCATTCAGCTTGCTGAAAGAGGAATCCATCAGTGTGGCTCTCCATCTTTTGTTGGAAGCAGTGGCATATTTTTCTAGGCATGCATTGTCTGTGTCCATGACTTTGTCAGTGGAACTTCTCCATCTCTGTATGGATGTTGCTCTGGACACTTCCAATGATTTACTAGCACACAGTAGGACCTTCTGTGGGCTGCTTTCCTTGAGGCAGAGACTCTCATTCGAGGGCTCATGCAAGAAACCATTTCTTAGGATTTGAGAGACCATCAACACAGGTTCCTTGCATCCGCATCTGGCTCTTCAAAACCTACCAAGAAATAAATACATCCTGACTACCCTCAGGGTCCATTGGCTTAAATCTTTAAAGCTGTGTAGCCCCAGTTAAGATGACAAACCCATTGCTGAGCTTATCCTTGGCAGTTAGGCCATAAAAGTGCATACTGCAAGGCCCATGGAAAAAGTTCTCAGGCCCTTCCCCGTTTTTTAAGGACAAAGATGGGCAGCTGTAGGGACTAACTACCTCTCTTGCAGAGCATACCTCATCCTTTCATTCCTGTTGGTGCCTGGGTAAACCTTCAGAGGCTTGGTCTGATATAATGGTCAATGGCTGGGTCCTTTCTATCATAAAATATGGCTGCTGAATTCATTTCCAGGGTGTCCCTTCTCTAGTCAGTTCCCCCATTTGCTTCCACCAGTTAAATCTGGTGGATTTGAAGAGGTTTACTCCCATGTTTGAATCTGTGTAGTAGAGAGGACATTAAAAGACCAGTCTCAGGCCTTCTATTTCTGGATATTCCTGGTTCCAAATAATGGGGGAATGTTCTCTGTAATTATAGACCTTTCCTCCCACAATATCTGCTGGAGGAATCCTTCAGGATGGAAGCCATTGCCTCAATAAGGATTGCAATGAGTTTTTAGACTTTGGGATATGTAAATTAAACAAAATGTTGGGGTACCAAATTCTATGGATATTGTGATGATTGTTATGTGGTTGGGGTGGGGTGCTTCCAGTGTTTTATTGAAACTATTATAGAAGTCCCACCCAGGCTCTGTTTATTGGAAGTTAAATTTAGTGAAAGATAGATGTAAAGCTCCGAGCCCCCAGTCAGCAGTGCCGATGGTTAGATGGTTAAATATACAAAAAAGGATGAAATTCAATGAATAACAATTTAATTTAATAACAATTCAGTAATCAAATGACTCAAATTTCTAATTACACTTCTTCCACTCGACCCTTTAATAAGCCTATTACATCACTTGATTAGCAGTATGAGATTGATTTCCACCTGTCCTTGTATTTCTACTCATCTGTTGTATCCTTTCTCTCTCTTATTTCTCCCACATCCTTCTCCCCTTCCTCCTTGACTTTTCTCCAGATTCCTTCTCCTCGTCGACTTTCTCTACACTCCTTCTCCTCCTCCACTTTCTCTACTATGACTACTCTTCTGTTTACTTTGTCTCACGCAAGTTTCAACGCTTCACCTTGCTTCTCCTTTGGCATGATGACTTGCTTGAAGTGCTTGTGTTCTTTAATGGCGTGGTGATACAAGATCCCTTTCTTGTACATGAACTTCACCGCACCGTTCAGAGTTTCTTTCTCTGTTTCTTCTGCAGCGTATTTATGCAACTACGACAGAGTTGCATGTTCCTGCTGCAGCTTCTTCAACTCAGCTGGAAGTAAGTTACTGACCGGTGTTGACGTAACTTCCATCGGCATCGGTTTTGTCTGCCGACTCTTGGACCTGGTTTCCACAGCATTCACCAGTGTCGGTGTGCAGGTTTCGGGGTTTGGTTGCGGCAACTCATAACGACATCCCAGTATGATGTCAGGTGATAGCCCATCCAAGCACACAGCTTCAATTTTCCCCTTCACGTACGGTGAATCGAGGTCAATGACAGCCACTGGCAATGAGTCACGCATGCTGTTCGCATACTGGACCTCAATTACCTCCCCTGTGTAGTCCTCAGGCTTCATGTATTTCTTGTTGACAAGGGCGGGAACGCTATACCCAGTGTTGTACAATAGGGTGGCACCTTCTCCGATGACAGATGCAGACACAAGGTTTGCTGGTTTACAGCTTGCCTCCGTCTAGTACTTCTTCCTAACAACGGCATTCACCAGGGTCTGCCTGCCCTTGGGAGAGTCCCTTGCAGAATACCCTGGGTGCTTGCAGTTTAGCATGTGACAACCTAGCACAAAAGCTTTAGTCACAGGCCATTTATGACACAAAACATTAGTGGTTGGCACAAAGAATAATTCTAATGTGTTATTCATGTTTATTTATTGATTGACAATATGAACAAGTTGGCTTGACTGTTCAGAAATTTCCAAGCTAAGAAAAGTATTTCCATAGAAGTCAAAACTTACTATACCTTGCTTTAATTGGCTGATATCATTCCAAGCTTGCTAGTCATATTTCAAACTTGTGATCTTGGCCATATGCAATGCCTCCTGATCAAGACAGAGTATTGATGGGCTTAAGTGTAAAATGGCAACCTCATGGCTTCAAGGAAGACTGACACTCATAGTTCATGAGTGAGTGACAGTTTGATATTTATTGAATGCTTCTTTGACCAAGTATACTCTTAAGAAGATCTCGGGCAGTGTTTCTTGACAATGGGATAGGACAAAATTGATATTATTAGGTAGTCATATTTCTCAAACCTTATCCAGTGATACATATGTAAGAAGATATTTCTATTGAATATGGATGCTAATCTAATTGATACATACTATTTAGGAACAAGAATGTTAAAAGATATTAGAAGATTACCAAACAGTGAAAATCTGACAAAGATAGGATTACCAACATTAGAGTACATGTATACCCAAAGAAGGTGTGTTCTAATTTATGTTTATATGATATTAAATCTTTTATTTTAGTCTCCAACAGAATATGAGGTCACTCAGGGGAAAATAAAATATTGATAAAAACATATAAATAATTATATACCAGAAGGCATAACTTTGCTGATTCAGAAATCATCAATACAGGTGTTCTCCAAGGATCCATTCTGGAACCTCAATTGTTTGCTATGTACGTAAAAGATATAAAATTCTATTTTTCTTAAAGCAACTGAAGTAAAATTGTATGCATATGGTACTCTTTTATTTTGTTGACAAATGTTGACCAGATAAGACAAGTTCTTGTCTGAGCTTGCAGATGCCAGTGATTGGTTGAATGGCAACAGCTAAGTATCCACACTGAACTCAGTGCTCATATGTTCCATGAAAAAGAAGCAAATTTGTTGACAATGATTTATTTCATAAAGTCAACAATAAGACAGTTTGAAGACTTAATAACTGTGACTGCCTAACTATTACTTGAAACAAGAACTGAACATTCAGACAACAATTATTAGAGAAAACAGTTGGCAAATTCAGTAGATCTCTTGAGATGCTAAAATGTTTTTTCATTTATTCTGTTCAGTACTTAATGGAAAACTTGTACATGTTCTCAGTCTTCCCCGTATAAGTTATTTTTGTAACATTTGGTGTAGTCTTCCGAAGATTTATGTTAACTGACTTAGAAAAAATACAGAATTAAAGGATGCAACTGGTTTAAACAGTTATTAGCTTGATCACTCAATGTATCAGGACTATCATATTCACACAAAATTTTAACAATTACATTGCCTTTATGACACAAAAAGATTCCATTTAAACATGATCTTACATTATTGTGGTTCGAGTCTAGGATTCGGCGAATGTGGATATGTGAGAAGGTTTGCCAGTAGCTTCTCGTGGGTCGGTGGTTCTTTCCGGGGATTTCCTGGTTTCTTCCTCCACCATTAATACTGGCCACCATGTATAGCCTATTGTGTGCTGAAAAATGGCGTTAAGCCCCACAACAACAACAACATTGTTGTATTATACCATGATAAAGTTCTCTGTCTCTATCAAAATAATGGAAAAGTGATAATCACTCTTTTGAAGTTCAAGAACAATTATGTGTTGTTAAGGTATACAGATGCTCTGTAACAAAAAGAACATATAAGTTATATTTCATGTGTAAGATTCAGACATCAGCAACAAATGACATCAGTTGAATATTCATCACTGCACTAGACTAGTTGGTACATAAGTAACTGCCACATAAGCAGTTTATCAGTGCAATAATGACTAAATTATGTTATTTTAAATTGTTTCTCAGGATTTTAAAATGCTAATCCAATTTCTTTGTTGACACATATATAGGTTATAGGTACCACATGACACAAGTAGTCATTCCATGTAAACTGGTAGGTTAATTTGAGAACAACAGCAAAGGTATTACACCAGGCAGTTGCTCAGTACCAGCAGGGGATTATCTCAAAACATGTTAGCAAAAATGGTGCACAAAGCTTAGATGATATGGAATTGCTCATAAGTAAGACTGGCAAAGATTATGTTCGCTACCTAAAGCTTATCATAATATATAAAGGTATGAACATGAATATTCAGGATTAGAATTAAAAAAGGAAACTATGTTTAGGATTTGGTCAGCACTTTACTTTCAACATTGGAGAAAGTACAGGAGTTTTGAAAGCTGTAATTGTTCTTGGTTAAATTTTTTGCATGAAACTTAAGTTTTTGTATACTGTATTATAAATACTGTTATACCTTTAGCCATGAACCATGGTGAGGGAATGCATCTTGACGAGTACTATACCCTATTTAAAAATTAGGTCATTGAACCATATTTGTTGCTTCATTGACTTTGCTTAGATGTTGTGTTTTAAGTTTATTCTCAATGACTCTTCGGACATCAAACTAGATGATTATATGCATCTACATTAGTAATGAACAATTACCACAAGGAAATCCACTGTGACCTTCATTTTACAATACACTTTCCTGTCCTGAGTCAAAGTTTTGCATTTATTAGGGTGAAACGATATGCCTCTGCCATATATCAATATGATTCATGATACAGACAACAGTACAATACATTTTGTATACAAATTTCAAATTTTATGGTCTTTTAATTTTTGGAAGGTCTGTCAGTGGTGGGGTGGTGCTGTTTTATGTGGTGACATAATGGTTGTATTTCTAGTAAGCAGATAACAGACTGAAATAGATTTATCATCTGTTCATATTCCATTCTCATCCTTGACGAGATATAAAAGTACCTCCAAACAGGCTAACTGGTAGGTATGAGTGACTTTTATTCAACTTTTTAGGCCATATCAGGCTGCTCCATTTGATCATGTACAGGTCTCTTCTTGGTTACCACACCCTTTGTTTTGCACTGCATGAATATTTTGGAAATATTGCCAATTTCATGTCTTCATTTAAATATGGGAGTCATGGGAGTCATTTTGGTGATATCTTAAAAAGAGAAAAAATAGTGCAATTTCCTTCTGCAGTCCAAGTGTGGGAGCAGACATATTGCAAGTGATGATCAAGTCCTTCACATTGTACTTTCTGCAGATGCAAAACAACTGCTGCTGTGAGAGACGCTTGTTTCTGCCACTGGAGAGAGGAAATTGTTGACAACACCCACTATACTTCTGCAGTTTAACAAGGTCACTGTAACTTGTGCAGTTTGTAATCTGTTTTTTCTTGCTGATTCTATGGTGCATTCTTTTGCTGCTTACATATATCAGCATAAAAGGAGACATTGCAACCTTGTTCCCCACATATGATTTAAGTACTTAACAGATCATTTAAGAGCCACTTTTGTGTGAAATTTCTCAGTTGCTTTGTATCTAAATCAACCTACTTTGGATGCTAATACTTCTGTTGGGTCATGCAGTGAATAGCCACAGTTAATTCTGATTGGCTGTTATTGTTTTACTCTGGATTTGAACAGATAATTATTACCAAACTGAATTCAATGTAACATATTTCTCTGCATGAGACACTGGAAGTATGGCCCTCAAATTTGATGCAAGTGTACAAGATACAAAACAAAAGAAACACTTCACATTAGTGTGGTTGTGAAATGATCAAAAGTACATAAATCATACATGGGAACAAATCTGGAATGTCTTCTTTATGTTGATATATGTCATCAGTGGCTGAGCATATTGATGGGATAAAATAATCAGCATGGAATTGGCAGGATTTTGGGGCAGTATTTCAAACCATATGTGTTAGCTATCTTTTGTTTGTTAATTTGTAGAAGATAAGTAGGTGTTGCCAGTAGTTTTTCTTTCTTACTGACAGAAATGAGTGCATGTTCCTGCTATATATCTCAAATGAATTCTCAATTTGATGAACGAAAAGACAAATGACTTCATAATTATTCATGACTGCTGAAGTTTAAAGTAACTTGTATAGGGTAAGTTTCATTCTGTATTCTTTACCTTTTGTATGGGTATCCAAATGGAAAATGTATCAATTAATAAATATGTTTAATAATCATTTCACCCCCCCCAGCATGGACCTCTTGACCAAATAAGTGTTTTGCATCTGGTATTTACACTGGTAAACTTAGATTTATGAAACTTGGTAATCTCCTTACTGCTACTGGCAAGCTTTCTCAAATACCCACATTGCCTTTCAAATTTATACAAATTTTACTACTAATTCACCTTCAAATATGGCTGCCATAACTAAAATAGAAAAAACATTAAATGACAAAACCATCAAATAGGATTTTGTCAGGCTTGACAGAAAGCATTTTGACATGAAGACCTGTATAGTTTATCCATATAATGCTGACCTACCAACAAATGTAGCTGCTAAAACTTAAAAACAAAGCAACAAAAAACCCTTTTAAATTATTATTTATCCAAAACTGCAGAACAATTTGACAAAACTTGATAAAAACATTCTGATATGAAGACCTTTAAGATTTGTACAAATTATGCTAATTCATCATGAAATGTAGCTGTCATTAATAATGATAGAAAAATCTTTAAACTACTTCTCAAAGAATGCATAAAAGAATTTACCAGATTAGAAACTATCCTATCATGTAGGTATTTCGCATTTATACAGCTGATGCTGATCTGCCATCAAAATATGGTCACCATTATAAACTAGAAAATACTTTAAAGACATCTTCTCCAAAACTGATAAAAAGAAACACATCATAAAACATCCTAACATGAAAACCTTTCAAATTTTTCAAAATGATGCCACTGTATCAGCAAAGATGGCTACAGTCACTAAAACTAGAAAATTGTTGAAATGACTTTTTTCCCAAAGAATTTGACTAAATTTGTCTTACTGGTCGTATTCCATGTCTGCCGATGAAAGACTTGCTGTGTTATCTGAGCCTGTTCATGCATTAAAATTGCCAACAATGAGTAGTAGGTCATGCCTTGGTGTTGCTTCAACAGCTAAGTGCAAGCTGTATTGGAAGAGGTCTTTAACCTCATCAGCTTCTTCTGTGTGGGCATTGCATGTGATGATTGATTTCTTGGTGAATTTAGAGTTGAATCTATCATACATCATTTGTTCTTTGATGGGTTTCCATTGCAAAAGTGTGTTGTTCAGTTGTTTTTGATAACCAGGGCTGTGCCATCTCGATGTTGGACATCTTGCCTACCTGACCATTGTAGGGTTCTCCTGTGGCCAGTGTTCTTTTCATTGCACTTGTCCATCTGGCTTCTGTGATGCATAGTTGTCTGAACTTGTAATGCATTTCCAGGAGAACCTATGTTTAGATTCCCAGTGTGATCAAATGTCCTCAGATTCCAGCACCTAATGTGGATGTTGGTTTTGGGTGTCAGGAGATCTGCTAGAGCTTCCTTACAGGTTTGGTCTTCATCCATCATAGTGCCAGTTTCATGGTTGGATTTACTTCTTCCTCCTGTTGCAGTGTTTTCTCTCATTTACATTTACACAGCTAGAGTATTTTTTACTGGTTTAGGGCACTTGGCTTAACATGACCATATATGCATCCTTTATGCAGATTTAGGACGAACAGGTTATACTCACTGACTGCTCTGAAGATGCACACATTCACAAATATTTATGCCCCCATAATTTTTTTAAGAGACACTGCCATTTTTTTGCAAAGTTTAGCTGGATACAGTACTTGACAACATTTTGTGGTTCAGCTAAATAAACTTTCTATGTGTTGTGGTCAACATAAAAATGTATATGCATGTTCACCAATTATAGTACTTACAATGTTTTCACAAAAGTTATGCCCCGTTTTAATGATAAATGCATCACCATTATTGGAATATGGGTGGGACAGTATTCTAAAAGCCAGATTCACTCAAATGATTTTCAGTGGAGAAAAATCATTATATAACATGTATTTATGTAGCCATGACAGTCATTTGTCTTCACTCACATGTCAAGATGTCAGAATGATTAGTTAAGCATCATTAGACTGAGCTGTCCGTGTAGAATAAAATTAGTCTGAACAGTGAGTATGAATCTGTGCTAAAAACTACATTGAAGAAACTAAGTGAAAAATTTGATACAGGAACTACTCTTTTCAATATTCTAAAGACAATGGAATTCTACAAATTGAAAACAAGTGATACAAACAAGCATCATTTCAATAATGCATGCAAATTTGACAAACTGAATGATCTTGTGTTGCAGTGGTTTAGCTTTGCTAGAACAAGAAACATTCCATTCTCATGCCCCATAATATATAATCTTTCTCTCGTCACATAAGTGATTGCATGAGTTTTTGGTTTTTAGGGGTTTCACTGCATTTAAATTCTGCTTGATTTTAACACATGATTGTATCTGTAACAATAACTTGTCATCACAGATCTGTACCAGTCAATAATAAATATGCATTGGCTAAGCACATGACTTTGATTCCATATAAGCTGCCATATTTATTATATACTGCTAGGTAGTGGAGAATTGCAGAGTGCCATATTGAGCTGCATAGGCATCTTCTTGCCTGCAGAGAGAAGGATGTCAGAATAGTCTACCCAGTCATCATGATAGGCCTAGATTTATAAAGGAGAACTACTAAATGATTTTATTTTCAAGATCAGTCATTTACAAGGAAAATGGTTTGATTTTCAAAATGATACATGCAAGGATGACATTACAAAGATATATGAAGAGCCTGTATCTTACTAGTAAAGTCAGAAACACTGTACAAACCTTGCATAATTTTTAATACATTCAATATGAGCAGTCCATACCATCACAATTTACGCAAGTACAAACTGCAACAAATCAGACATGGATATTGCTGCAGTGTACATCACACCAAGGACATCACAAAGAAACACTTGTAGCAGTCCACCTGGAATTTTTCATCAACCAAAAGGAAAACCCATCAAATCTGTCATGAAAATGGATACATCTTAATATGACATTGCAAAGAGGCATGAACAATTGGTATCACTTGTTCAAAGCTAACAAGCAGAGCACTTTTAAAATCTGTCTCTGACATGGACACATCTAAGAAGGACATTATGAACAAACATGAGCAGTCTGTGCAGTCCTAGCATTTATTTAAATTCAAGCCTGAGCAGCAGGAATGGTCTTCACTTCTTTTTGTGATATTGATACATCTCCATATAACGTTCCAAAGAACATGGACGGTCAGTACCTGTTCAGTCAAAGCCAACTGATGAAATGCACTACACATCTTTTATTGATATGAGTAGGTATAAAGAGGTCATTACAAAGAAACATGAATGGTCAGGACCATCACAGTTAAAGCGAGCAAGTGGAAAACACAACAATTCTGACAGATAAAACCGAGACATCAAAAGAGGAGATTGCAAAGAAACAAAAACAGTCTGTATATTCAGTCAAAGCAATCAAAAGGAAAACCCTATAATCCTTTTACAGAAATAGACACATCTGAAGATGACATTAAACTCCATATCTCAATCAAGGTCAGTAGGTGGACTAGGCCTCTGTCTATCTTTCACTGACAGGGCTATATTTACACCAGACAATAAGGTGCAATAAACAAGCCAAACAATTATTGAGGCATTTCACTCATTAACATTCAAAACAAGGCATTTACCAGCATCTTGAACGACAGCATGGCCAACTGAAGTGGAGGAAATCAATTATGTTGCAGTGTTTCTCTTTACCCTCATTTGTGCTTCAGGGACCCTCCAAAATTTTAATTTTACCCCTGTGTTTTGATACTAAAGTTTGTTTTTTACTCAGTCTGACCCCCAATTCTGACACTAAAGGGATTTTTGACTCTCAGTCTTTCACCCCTAGTGGATACACAGATGTGACAGGCCTATGTAATGGGCATTTTTCAAATGTAGAATCTATTTATTCTTCAAACTTGAATGCAGAAATATTTAGTTAATATGAGTGGCAGATTCCATTGCTTTTTCATACATTCTTTCCAAGGTATGTTTGAGTTGATAGACCGCTCGAAACATATTGAATATTTAGTGATGAAGAGCATTGAAGAAAAGGTGTTACTTATCATCAGTTTATAATAGTTTTTGTGCATGGATATGTGTATCCTTTAAGCAATGTTCACAAAATAATTTGTTATAAGAATAGGCTTCAGACATCAGATTGTTAGAAAGCTCATGATTGCAGTCATTGTACATCTTGGATAATAAATTGTATGTTACCTTAATAATGGTCTTCTGTTGAGTTCAGACAAGCAGTTGCTTGTTTTAAATGTTCTGCCCATAATTAATTTAATGATTGGAAATGGAAGACACAATAAAATACTAGTAAAGAAACATTTATGTGCCCTGTGTGATGTCTTACCAAAAGAAGATGAATTATATCATATGATCAGGGTCTGTTGATTTTGTCTGGATTTAATACCAGCACTTCTCCCATCATTCTCTCAGTCTTATCTCAGAGAAGAAACAGTTTACTGGTATTTCCTTCTACAGATTAAAATGGATAAGGTCAGTATTATTTAAAATTTATCATCCTTTCTTTATCATATTTTTCAAAAGAGAAAACAAGTTTTAGAAACTAATAATCTGATATATTTGAACTGTAATGTTGACATAAATGATCACTGTTGTATTTCCATATACACTCTCACTAAAACAAATGTTGTTCTTGTCATTTAAAAAGGAAAGTCAAAGCAAAAATTAACAGTATGCATCTGGTAATTTTAAGCAGAAAGACAAACACCTCTCAAATTTAGCATGGACGTAGGCATGTCACTAGATAACCTTTCAAAGAAACATCAGTAGTATGCATCAACTCATCTAAACAAATGAGAAGTGTGAAATTAAGGCCTGTTATAGACCTACTTGGTGGGATCCCAAAATCAAAGAGTGACACAGAAGCAAGATTGTCAGTTGCTGATCTTTTTTGTCTCCAGATTTTAGTTAACTGTTCAACATACAGAAATAACTGCATCTCATAAAGAGATGCATGACCAAAATTATGAATCATTGGGGGTTATTTTTTAGGTGCATTCATGGGGAATAAAGGAACTGACCTGTTTACATATATTGGAGAACTGGTACTTAAGCAAAACAAAATTCTTTGATTGAGATAGACAGTGATTCCAGGATGAAACATCGGAGAAGACTGGAAAAGATACCAATGAAAGTAGTGCATATTATTTATTTGTGTTATTGCTGGGTGGCTCAATTTTACAAATGTGCATAATGCTTCAACAATAAGATTCTTACACTATAACTTTATCCTAACCATTCAAAGAATTTTATAATTATACAGTTGCTGAGGCATATATGGCATTGACTTACAATAAGCAATTCAGCAGGATTTTAATATGCAACAACATATATAACACGTGTATTGTATAAATTCATTGAACCTTATGTTGGTTGGTTGTTTATTTTAGTTTAAAATGGCACTTTCATCCCACCAGTTAATTAATGCATAGGAAAAGGTAGCAAAGTGACTTTCCCAAGAATATACAGCAGCAGCTTCTCAGGCTGACCTTGATGGGTATCAAAGTGTGACCTTGGATTACAAGCCTAGTGCTCTACCAACTGAGCTCCTGCACATCACATGAAAATGTTTACAGTATTTTATATATGATGTCTGTTCTGAGTAGACCAGTCAAAGGAAACAAAGTGAAAAAATTACAAACAGGAAGAGGAAGTTAACTTCCACCAGCCTCATCTCCCATGCTCAGTTGTTTCTTTTGACAACTATAAACACAAGCTTCTAGAACCTGTCTTCTACAAGATAAAACTTACTGGACTGCTGCCACCAAACCAAAAACTCACTGATGTGGTTGTCAGAAAGAGGAAATAAAAACAATATGCAATGACACGAAAATCTTCCATCATGATCAGTTTTCATCTTGGAGATAAAGAACTTCAAAAAGTTCAACAATCAGGTTAGTTATCATTGCTCATTGAAAATCTGTTTATCTCTCAGTCTGTATCAGTCAACAAATAAAAGGAGAACTTTGTTTGCCTTTGCATTCAAATGCACTTCGAATTCACTTGTTTTCAAGGGGTCTAAATTTTTCTGGATTTTATGTTGCTATAAACTATGACATTAGAAACCAAAAAAAACTGTGATCTTTATGTGGAAACTATAATACCCCTTCACCAAATATTATATATATATATATATATATATATATATAAGTGGCAGATAGTATTCACTTTATGTGTCTACTATGTCTGTGTCAGTTTATCCCCCATCTTTTTCCTCTTAATCCTGTTCTATTTCACTTATTGACTGATGTCAAATTTCCATTATTGTTTCGTATTGGGATGAATATGTGTGTGCACTAAACCTGAGTTGTTGCAACCTGCTTTCCAGCATTTATTTTTTTTTTAATTTAAAATATTGTAGTGGCTCAAGTTTCATCTTATCCCCACTTGGCTGCAAAATTTAGAGAAAAATGCATCATAGGATGGATATGTGCTGTGCATCAAAACTAGGTCACTGTGACCTACCTTCTAAAATTTATTCAGAACTTTTTCAAAATTTTGTCTTTCCAGTCAAGGCAGTTACTTGATATTACACCTATTACCATCAAATATATACCATGAGTGGATCTTGGAATGAACAGGCATCAAACACCGAAATCAGTCACTGTGACAGTAAATTGCTTTACACAGTTTATTTAAAATGGTTATAAACATTTATCTGGGCTCAAATTCTATAATACCATTTCACCTAATGCCACAGAACATGCATTGAAAGTGAGTGTAGCATCAGGAGTGCATAGTTTTCCTGACTCAATACATGACTGCCTAGCAAAATCTCTTCAGTTGTGTGGGCTATTTGTGGTGTAAAATGCTGGTAGCTTGTGCAAAAGTTAATTACTAATACTTTATTTATACTTTTTATAGTAGCCATAATGTGGAGCTTATCTTGTTACCATGTGTCTGTCCTTCCTTCTGTCAGTTAGTTGTTTTACCAATTTTATTTATACACAGTAACTTGAGTTCTTCACCAGCTACAATTAAAAATTTTGTGGATTACATGCACTTTGATAAGGAAGAACCATATTAATTTCAGGATCAATAGCTCAGAGGTCAAGGTCACTGACTGAAAGAAGTAAAATCCTCTCTGCACAATAACCATGGTTCTCCATCTACAGAAAACAAATTTTAAAGCTGGTTTGCAGGGTCAGAAGATCAAAGGTCAAGGTTATTGAGACTGAAAGAAGAAAACTTTTTGTGCACAACTCTGTCTACAGTTAACAAACCTTGTGAATGGCTTGCACTTAGGATAAGGAATAACCCATTTGATCTCAGGGTACAAAATTTGAAGATCAAAATTGCTGACTGAAAGAAGAAAAATGGTTTCTATGCATTAACTTGAGTTATAAAAGGTTGTGGATGTCTTGCACAGGAAGAACCCTATCAAATTTGAGATCAAGAGTCATGGTCACTGTGATTGAAAGAAAAACAATGGTTGCCACACAATAATTTGAGTTCTTCATCTGCAGTTACCCAACATTGTTGATGGCTTGCACTTTAGATGAGAAGGAAGCCTATTTATTTTGGGGTCAAAAGTTACAAAGTCATGGTCAGTCTAACTAAGGAAGAAAACTTGTTGCCTTTCATGTTGATTATTTACATACCCATTCAAAACTTTGGGGGTTGTTTGTACTTGTGGAAAGGAATATACCTATTGAACTATTGATTTGGAGATGATAAGGTCAAAGCAGAAGGTTGCTGTGTTTGAAAGACAAAATATCATTTGTGCACAGAATATTTCAGTTATCTATATAGAAGGGTATTAGTGACAGGACAGACAAATAATGTTTTTTTCATGGTAATCTTTTTTAATCAATCAATATTATGTTCAGAAAGGCTTGACTTTCTGGCTAGAATTTACTGTATCTTGCATTGATTGGTCAGTATACTGCAGAACATTTTTTCATATTGCAGACTTGAGATCTTGATGACATGCTTCATTTTGTAATCAAACCAAGATTAATGATTGATTAAAGCAACAACAACAACACTGGTTTTAACTGCACTTTTAACTGTATCTTCCCAAGGAAATTTTCATACTATAGCAGTCAACCCAGGCTGTCCTGGGCAGACATCAAACCTGAAATCCTTGGATTACAGTGCTCTACCAACTGAGCTACATGTAAGATATTTTACTAAAGACAGGCGTTGTTTTAACTCAGAGATGCTGTTTTGATTAAAAATATGCAGAGATAGAGCAACACAAATTTTGAAAAATTCCTTTGAGGATTGTCATGGTAAAAAAAATTGTGAAAGCTGGGATTACCACTCTTGATGTATATATGAAGCAATGATCTAATTTTAGGTTGATATGACTGATTAAAAACATAAATTTCGTTATGATGAACTTAGGAAGGTACAAAAGTCTGAATCTGTACATAATTTTAAACTGTCATTATTTTAAATATGCTCTAACAGCTCAGTTTTCTCAGTATTTGAAAACAGATTACAAGAGACGTTGCTTGATGTGAAAGGTCATGTACTGCTTGGCTCACTTGGATCAGTTTCAAAATAGGATGTTGATTTTGGCTGTTGATTTTGGCAGAATCACAGCAATTTGTTGATTCAAGGCAACTTACATCCAACTGGATTTAGAATCTGCTTTCAAACTTTTGAAAAAATATGCTCGGTATCTAGATCTCTGAGAGATTCATTGGAGTATTTTTGTTGCATAATAAATGGTGTGTCATGTTACCCATCTAATTGTTTCATGTAATACAGAGTTCTAGGTAAGCAGTGTATGACTGCTACAGAATTATTGGGGCATTGGTCAACAGCAATTCAATGGAATGAACATACTCAAGTCTTTCATGACTTTGGTTATTAAGCAAGATAATGCCATATCTAAACAAATCCCATCGGTTAATATGTTACAAATGTTATATACAACCATATCAGGACTACTTGAGTGTAGGGTTCACCATTTATAACAAGAAGGTGTGCATATATAAATACATTTAATTATAATTTGGCAAAGACATTATAACTTCATTCTGTCAATTCTTGAAACCCAATTTGTTGCATTACTATTTTGATACTGTATATATATACGTCATGGTAGCATATTCATATTTTTCTGTTTCTGAAGTTCATGTGTAAATTAAGTTATTACCTTTTTTTGTTGCAATTGTCTCATTAGTTCATGTCCATTATGTTTTTTTATGTAGTGCTGTCATGAGTATATATTTCAGTTTTGTTTGTACTTGTTTCTAGAGAATTGCTGTAAGACAGTACTTTCGCAGTGAACTTGTAAGTCCCAAATCAGCTGCATGAGTAGTAAACAAGGGGAATAATCTTAAACAAGTGACATGTACATTAACACTAAATTAATTTTTAAGAGCAACCTTTTATTGTAAAGTTATAAAGAATAACATTTAACCCAATTGCTGTGAGTAAAATTACATGCATGTACAACCCTTCAGTCAGTAGATCTTGAAATTTTCTAAATTTAGATTTTTGAAATTTTCTAAATAGACCACAGAAGCAGGAGGGTATTCACAATCTGACCAGCAGTAAGGTCATATACATTATTAACATATGTAACAGAATGAGATGATGCAGTTTGTAACATGCAGGAAAATATTCAAACAATTGTCAATGTTGCGAGGTGGATCACTTAAAGAAAAAATTCAGATCTTGAGAGCCCTTGTATTCAAATAAACGGTCAATCAGTCTTTCAGAATTTGTAGTTCCTTACAATACACTGCAGCATCTAACAGTTAATTTTTAAGATTCACAGAAATGTTTAATTCCATGATATATACAAATTTCCATTTAGAAAGAAAGTTGCCATGAAGTTAGAATGAAAATGTTGATGACTAATTAGAAAGAAGAAAATCATAAAGAATTATTTTATTATATAAATTAAATAAGAGCAGCAACTTTCAAGCATAGACACTATAAGATAACAATTAAAATTCTTTTATGTTTGAGAACATATGCTTTTTTATATAGATTAATGTGGAGTCATATATAAGATACTGCAATATGTTTTTTGATTTGGATTTAAAACCTGTTCCATCTTCTAACCTCAATTCTAAATAGCTAAATCTGTGATATATGAATTTAGTAACCAATCAAGTTTCACCTCATGTAAATAAACTGATTGTTTCATTTGAAAGACAAACTAGTGAAGCTACAGTAGATGTTGGCTTGCATGTTTTTGTAAAATCGTAGTCATTAGGTTATATCAAACAGATTTGAAATTGTTTATGCATACAGTTTCAGTGAGTATTTATCCAATAAAAGAAATTGATCTATTCATTGCATAAAATTTTAATATCAGTAATACCATACCTGTTGCTACTGTATAGCTGATACTTTCCAGGCAGAAAATACCCCAACCATATGACAAGAATTTGTCCTCCCATTAGGGTAAACCAGAAGGTTTTAGAATACTGGATCGCCACTTGGAAACCCCATAGACATGTTGCTCATGTGTACGCCCTTTATTCTTGTCTTGGTTGCATAGCTGTAACGCCTGCATTGTTTACATCCAAGATTGTACCACATTTCTTTTGTGACTATTCTTTTTAAGCTTGTCGATTATACCCCTGGTTAAGATACTTGTGTTAAATTGAGCTCTCCTGAGAGTTATTATGCATTTTACATTTTGTATACCTTTGTATGGCTTTACATTTTCTTCTTTTGTTTTTGCTCTTCACAGGATGCTAGAGATTCTAAATTGGTTGGGGGTTTTCTAGTTAGAGTAGGTATATTGTTAAATTTTCCCTATCCTTGCATAACAGCAATCTAAGGACTCACCTTGATTCATATTATTGTTCATTATGAATTACTGTACTTCACATTACCTGTATTGTGAATATGGCTATTATAGTAAGCAGGTTGCACACCACTTTTTACTTTCATATCACATGCTTGGTTATGGAACACAGATTTGCATGCAGGAACAGGTAATGTATTACTGATATTAAAATATAATTTTTGGGGGGGATGAAACTAATGTTAATGATGTAATGTTCACCTGTTTCTATTGCCAGAATTGCTCCTCCTGCCTTGTACTGATGCCCCAATAAGTTAAGCTGCTCCCTAGGAAAAGAATAAAGGGAGCACAGGGGCAGCATGTCTATGGGGTGTCCCAGGGGTGATTCAATGTTCTGGAATCTTGCCTTTGATCAAGGATACCCATTGTTTTAATACAATAAATATTGGAAGATTTAAACACACCTACACTAACATATCCAGCTTTGCCAGCATCCCACTGGCAACAAAGGTGACCAGTCCACCTAGGTCCCAGAAGTCAGACAAGGTCAGGTATAGGTTCTGCAGCTGATTTTTCATATCCATCAAACACCTGCCTCCTTGGTTACACATTCTTGACACTTACACAGATTGGCAAACTCCAGTCTGGTATTAGTTGTAGAGTTGTCACCTCTGGAGACAAGGAACAAGGACTAGATCCAATTTTCCACACAACTCCTTCCCTCCAAATGCACACTAGGTAGGTTTGTATGCAGACACAAACCAGTTTAGGTTTGTGATCCATAAATGTCTCCCTGGATCAAACCAATCCAGTGGGTTTACACCCTTCACCATCCACCAAAGTGTGGGTCTATAACCCACTCACCGCCACTATATTAATGTAAATGGGTGTGCTTCAACTCTTATTCATATACAATCAGTCTACTGAACAAACCAGTTTGAAGTTTACCGGTATATATTGTTACAACTCTCTGGTCTTAAACTTAGTGACAGCAAAGAAGGAAAGCCAACAAATTTAATAAAATTCAACAAATAATTTATTTCCACAGAATACGAAGTGAAAATTAAAAAAAGAACTTTCAGCATTGTGAATTAAATCCCAAATAGATTTTGTCCTAAACGTTCTATGACAAATCCAGAAATATAAAGTGTTCCAATTGGATTCCAGTGGTGTTCCTAATAAATTCCAATCTTGAATGTGCTGATAGATATGCGAATAGTCTGGAATGTGCCACTGTGCTAACAGTCTTGATGTATCTCAAAATAGTGATTAAGTCTGAAAAATCAATGAGCACTTTTTTGTAATTCCAATGAATAATTTAAATAAATCCTATCAAATTATAATTTAACACAACTCAAAGACTGATTCCACTACAGCTGTTAAGTTAGGGTTGAATAATTTTGATGTAAACAACCATAATATAAAAACCCAAGACATAATAAGAGGACCAAGATGAGAGTCAAAAGTTCATTTCATGAACATTATAAGTTATAGCTAATCAGGTCTTTTACTTTAATTTTAGTACAGAACATGACAAACATCAGGTAGACAAGGAATTTCAAAGTGGAAAACCAATGTCCTGAACTCACATCCAAGTAAACATGTTTTTAAAAAATGACATTTAGTCGGTTGACCCAAGCTCCTACCATCAATTATGGACAAAGGTCAATCACACAATACAAATTAATTATACATAACAATATCAGAACTGTATAATTTTCATTGATTATTATAAAAACAAGCCTGCAATAACATATCCATGCAGACATATGCATTTGGTATATGTCCCACAACAAAAACTAAATGGATTCACTTGGAATTGTGCATATAATATTCAGGTACCATATTTATTTATTTTAGTATAAAGGGCCATTCCTTCTTTAAGCTAGAGTTCTAAATGGGCATATACCTGTTCTCATGCAAAGTCTGTGAATGTAGGAGCAGATTTATGGGGTCCTAATAGCACAACAGTAATGCATTTGCTTGACACCGTTATGGCCCTGTATTCACTGCCATTTAAAACAAAAATATTTTGTGTAATTGAATGGTGCATTTTATTACAACACATTTGTACTACCAGATGTATTGCAACAGATCTCATTGATGATGCGTGATGTCAGTCAGTATGCATGTAACACTCTAAGTCAGCTGCACATCCCTCCTCTGCCTAAGCTTTGTCTTTTTCACTATTTTTTTTATCTGTTTAGCATGTGAATAGAATGTCTGTGTCTTTGTCTGTCTTGTACTGTATTTGTATTCAAAACTGTTTATAAAGACTGTCAACATTAAACTGCTAGTAGTTCTTGGCTGTTCTTACCAATTTAAGCTCAATTTTTATTCATATGTATTTAAAAAAGGACTGACTTTGTAATATAGCTTTATTGCAGATTTTTGTTCATTTTGGCACTATTTTTGAATGCCAGAAGTATATGTATTAGTATGACAGGCTGATTTCATAATTCTGTCTGAAAATTGATAATTCTAACCTGTTTGAGGTTTTGGCCTTTTTATTGCTACTGGGGTCTTTCAGCTCTGAGGCATTGACATTCATCATTGTATCAGCAATGAGCCCATTTCCAGTTCAGTGCCTCCTAGCAGTTATTTACTACCTAAACCTCAAAGATTGCAGTGTAGGGTGTCTTCAGACAATTTAGTCACCATATGTAATGCACACACACCTGCTGCTTAGGAATCAATCTTTGCACTGTAATTTTAATGTTTGTAAATGGGTTTTTTTGCATTAGATATATATTTTGAATAAAATGGTCCATTTAAATCTACATTATTTTTCCTGCAAAAAAAATATACCTGTTATAATCACTGTTGGGGGAGAGGGAACAAATAGTAATGCTCAATGTTTATACATCTTGTAGCCAGACAGATGTGCAGACAGAAAAGGATGACATAAATGGGGGTGGATTGCAGGAGAGGTACAGCTATATTTACATAAGCAAATTGCTCACCATCCTCTAGTTTCTCATCAGATTTCATGAATTGTAATTCTGTAAAAATTTGACCAGTAAATTTCATTACATGTAAGTTTAACCAGTCTGTGGCCCCTGAAACATTTTGAGCCATACAGAATTCACAAGAGAGAGAGAGAGAGAGAGAGAGAGAGAGAGAGAGAAAGTTGTTGTTGCCATAACTTCAGTACATACAAGAAACAGTCAAACGTATCCCATGGAAAATTAAATGTCAGACTGTACTGCATGCCATCTACCAATGATAAATATGCCATTGAGGGGACATTGTGACCTCAACCTCAGCAAAACTTGTTTTGTCTGGGTTGTAGGTTGCAAGGGTCATCAGACTGAGCAGTGAAGTAATTCTTTGTCCAGACCACTCTGGTGGCCTAAATGGTTGGAGCATCTGCCTCGAATGTGGGAGGTCGCGGGTTTGAACCCCAACCAAGTCATACCAAAGACTTATAAAAATGATTCTAGCAGCTGCTCAGCATTAAGAGGTTAGTGTTAGGACTGGTCGACCTGATATCAGAATAATGTGATTGGGTGGGACATGATGCTACATGTCTGTGGCATGATGCTGCCCCCCCCCCCATTGCTAGACATCACTATAAACTGCAACACTAGAGACATCGCAGTGATATGACTGAAAAATTGTTAAAGCTACATAAAAAATCCAAATCACACACACACACAAATTACTTTGTCCTGGTTGTTTACTAGAAAGAATTTCAAACTTGTTCAAGAAATTGATGGTAAAACATTAACACATATTGTACTTTCTACCTACATTCATTTCATCATGCTCTGTAAGTATCAAGTTGACATCAGTACATGCACAGGATTTGTCTTTGCTTGTAGTCACTGTCAATGGTGCAAAAGAAACTACTGTAGAACTTGACTTGAATGACCACCCCTTCTGCCACAATATCTTTATTTATCAAACAAGGTTGTATCTCATGACAGGTTGTAATACTATATTATCACTATATCTGTGCACTTAGAATCAAGACAGTCAAGAGAGGTGGTCTTATAGCAGTGGTCTCTCATGACAGATCACAACGCTATATAATCAGTAAATCCATGCATTGAGAATGTGAGCTCTTCAGTGATGTCACATACATGTAACACTGGTCTTGCAGGCCAGGTTTTACTGTATTACTAAATATAAGCATTTCATCTCTTAAAAAATAAAAATAATTAAGAGGCAATACATTGTAAAATATTCTCTTTCATAGGTGGGTGGGGATGTTGCTAAAAATTACATCAGTGTCACTTCTGAGACCCCAGAAATGTGATATTAGTCATGGAATGAATAGAGTTGTGTTTTGTCCAATGATCTTAAAAACTGGTCTTGGAGCTAAAACTTATGAGAACAGGATAGAACCTAGTAAGATTTTCGAAATCATTGATCGTTATTTTAGTATTTTGAATACAGACATAATTTATTTTTTTAATTTTCTGGGTTTTTTCTTGGTAACGACTTGGAAACTGGAAAAGTGCACACTGCTGATAAACTAAAACAAAGTTTAACTTTAAATATTCTTTTGAGAACAATAATCCATGAACTGAAACTATTGGCCCTGAATAGATTTAAAATGTACTTACTTTTAACAATTGATTTCAAAAGTAACTACAACTTATAATTTATTGCCAATGGCAATGCAAATGGCTTTGGCCCCATGTATATGTTACCGTATTAGTTGCCCATAACCTGTTCTACTGCTAGGTGGCATGGAATTGGAAAGTGAAAGATTGAGATGCATATGCATCTTGTTGCCTGCAGAGACAAAGATGTCAGGATTGCATACTCAGTTTTCAGGAAAGGCCTTGGTTTGCAAGAGAGGTCTCATGACATTTATTTTGAATATCAGTTTGCCTGCCTACATGAGGGAGGCCGATTTTATTGATTTTGAGGAAACAACATCCAGTGGCTAGGGGAGGCTTCTATCAAGATCAAAAACCATAAAAATCCATAATAATATTTCACATCTTGTACTAGCATGGATGCATTATCAATGGAAACTGGATAAACATCAGAAAGAAAATTACAAAGTCTGTCTCTGGTCTCTTGATTGGAAAGAGGATCCATAACACTACAGATTTCCAAAGTAAAGCCTCTTTGGGAACACACTATAAATCTTACTTGGAAATTGACATAACTTCTATAAATGAAACAAGGAAGAGATGTTAACAAGTTTTATATCTTTTTGCATTAAGCAGATAAGTGAAATACTGTACAAATATTTTCCAGATATCGATGCATCCAAAGATCATATTACAAAGAATCAGGAAGAGTCTGTACCTTCTCGGTCAAAGGAAAAACCCTGTAAATCTGTTGAAAAGATGGATACATTCAAAGACAACATTACGAAAAAGTGTAAAGAACCTAAGACCTATCATTTAGGTCATAGAACAGGGGCACTATGTGAATATTTCATAGATTTTGATATTCCTAAAGTTGAAATTGCAGATAAATATGAACATTCTTTGCCATTACAATCCAAACAAGCCAGTGCAAACTCTCTCAGATATGGCATAGATATTGATACGTTTAAGGAGGACATCACAAAAACATACCTGGAACAGTCTGTACATGCAATTATCCAGAAAACAAAAGGAAAACCCAATAAGTATGTCATGGATATGGATTCATCTGAAGATGACAGTGCCAAGAATCGTCAACAGTTGGTGTCTGCTCTACCAAAGCTAACAAGTGGAAAAATGTTTAAATATCCCACTGACATGGATAAATCTAAGAAGGTCATTACAAAGAAACATAAGCAGTCTGTTCAGTCCTTACATGCATTTCCTGGATTCAAGCCAAGAATTGAAATGCTCTTCACATCTTGTACTAGCATGGATGCATCGATAGATGACATTGCAAAAAACCAGGAACAATCTGTACCTTCATTATCAAAGGAAACAAGAGGGAACATCTGTTACACTGACACAGAAATAGATACATCTGAAGATGACATTACATGGAAACATCAGCAATTGGTGTCACAATCAAAGCGAACAGGTGGACTTGATCACTGTGAATCATTTATTGGCCAAAATACATTTAAAGATTACATTGGAGTGAAACATAAACAGTCCATATCTGATCAAGTAAAGCAGGAAAGAAAAACACCATGTCAATTTTGCATAGGCACTTCACTAGATAATTCGATGAAGAAGCAACAACAGGAATTAAAACAGACAGACGGTCTCAAATTTAAGTCTTTTAGATACCTACCTGATGAGATCTGCCAATCAAAGAGTGACACACAGGCAAACTTATCTGTTACAGATCATTTTTCCCTAGATTTTCAGTCAACTATTGGACACGTAGAATTATCCATTATTCCTGTAAATGATAAAGACATGCATGATCAAAAATTTAAACCGTTTGAGGTTAAGTATTTAGATAAACTCATTAGTCACAGAGGAATTGACCTGCTGACATTTATTGAGGAATTGCTTATTGGGCAAACATCAAAAATTGATATTGACAGTGATTTGAGTGATTCATCCCAGGATGAAATCTCTGAGGAGTTCACCAGTGATACTAAAGAGACTGACATTAACTCTAAAGATGTATTTGTCTCACTATCTGGCTTATTTTCAAAGTGGTGTTCACGTACAAGATGCTTCAACACTAGATCTTCACACTATGGAATACATATACCTTCCCCTTTCTGGGAATTGTACAGTTATACAGCTGCTGGGGCACATCATGCATTGACATTTGATACAGCAAAACAGCAGGATGAGACAAAGAGAAAAGTAACTGAAAGTAAAACATTTTATTATATATTTTATAATACAATTAAAGTGTATCATTATGCAAAAAATTGTTATTGCCATAATGGTGATTAAAAAAGTAGAATTGCCTCTGTAGCAATATCATCTTTGGAACTTAACTCTTTTCCCCATTTAGGAAATATATCTGCCATTACATATGGCATATTCCTTATTTAAGCCTAATTCATTTAATTTTTTTTGTTTGTTTCTCTCCCCCCCCCCCATCAGCAGATCATGAAATATGCTCACAATGTTTATTTATGCAAGCAATAAGGAGGTGCCATCAAATATGCCTAAAATCCCCAAACAACAAGTAGGTTTCAAGTATTACATTATTTTAAATAGTTTTCTGCATGAACTGTTCAGATTTTCATTAACTGAATTTAAATGATCATGCAGTTTCTGTTCAACATACAGTGGTAACCAAATCTGTCGCAGTCTATGACAAATGGTAAATGTTTATTGGAAAAACTCAGGATCAAATATAATTTTAAAAATTATTTAATTAGCTATTTTAAATTTGATCAAACTCATATTCATAACAGAAATTGATGGCAAGACAAGGATGGGTGGTTGTTGATTGCAAACTGATATTAAATGATTATTGAAATTTGGATGCATCGTCTATCCACTCTAAAGGTTTTCAGCTCTGTAATGATCTCACCCCCACCCATGCAATGTTCACTTGATTAATCCATGCAAAGAATATGTCAACAGAAATAAAAATTCATTTCAGTTTCATCTGGAAACACTCATTACTTTGACAAAAGACACAATTTTAAGCATTGAGATGGATTGATAAAATGTCACTGTCCTAATCCGTTGTACAAATCTGGAACTTCTTTTTTTGATGTATTAATACATCATCTTCTATAGTAATTACTACATATGCACAGAATTTTAAAAAATTCATGCAAGTAAATATTTTTTGCCTGAACACGTGTATAACTTTTTTAAAAAATCTAATTTTTTTTTAACAAAGACAAGAAAATATTTCACACATAAAGTGGAAACATGGTATTGTCACTTACGGTTGAACAGCACTCAGTATGTTACTAGCAGTGATGGGAGACATAGTTGCTCAGTGGTTAAGCATGCCAGACTCGCAACCAATAGGGTTTGGGTTTGAATCCTACCATGAGTCCAACCTGGGTCAGCTACCATGGTGTATCCTTGGGCAGGGCACTTTATTGCAGTTGCCTCAGCACTAAATAAACTTGTCTTGATGTGCCCTAAAAGCACAAAACCAAACTAATACTGGTCTAGTGTAGATATTGTATTAGCTTCATTAAGGGGCATGTTGAATTATGACATTACTTTATTGTTAAATACATAAATACATGGAATATGGTCAGAGAGTGTATTTTTATTTATTATTTCAACACTTTCTACTGTCTGGTTTTTATTGACAAATTTTTTGTCTATGCTGCATCCCAGATAAATTTTTTTGTTTAGTTTGAATCTTATAGATAATGATGTACAACTTTCACTTCTTCTGCTCATAGACCAAGAGAGCTTACGAGATGGTCTGTTGTTCACTGTCTATCTATCCATTAGTACTTGCTTGCTATCTCAACTCTTCCAGAACTACATGAAGGATTGCCATGACAGTTTACACACACATTATATTCATCCCATGGTCAAGTTGGTCATAAATGAAAATTGTGTTGCTTTTACTTTCAATATGATTGCCACAGTGCCCATCTTGAAAATCTTGTTTTATTGTTACTTCTCCTGAATAGATGATCAAATTAACATAGTGTTCTGCCAAGAAATGACCTCAATGGGGCCATCGGGCTCCATGAGTGTAAAAAAAATGGGGTCACATTAAAGAATGTGGGGTCAGCAATATAACTGTAATTTTTGAATATATTTTTAATCTGCTGAAGTACATGTGCAAGTAAAAAATAAGAGTATATACCTGTATACTGTTAGTTTTAATTTAATATATTTACCTTACTCTGTACACTATTCTGAATAATGGATGATACTCAGGGCCTGCTTTACATGATTATAAATTTTTACATGCCTGATGACCCACCTGCAGAAATTTTAATGCGCTATCTGTGATATTTTTGCATCTATGACAGTGGTGTGTCCTCGGCTATACACTGCATAGGGTTTTATCAAGAAGATTTCATCTGATTTCTAGCTGTTCCAAAATGAAAGTGGTTTTGATCTGATTTCCAATATGGCCACCAGAGTGGTCATCTTGAAATCATGTTATTACTTCTTGGCCTGAATTGATGGCCATATCAACATGAGGTTTTCACTGAAAGACTTCATACGATGTCTTGTTCAAGTTTTTAAGTGAAAACAGTGTGGATATCATTTTCCTTATGGATGCTACAGCAGACATCTTGAATGTCTTGTAATTGCAATTCCTGATGAACAAAAGTCATATTAACATGAGATTTTCATCAGAAGACTTTATATGATGTCTAGTTGTTCCTAAATAAAAATGGTGCTGCCTGCAGATTCATTTTGGCTGCCAAGTCAGCCATCTTTAAAATCTTGATACATGTATTGCTATTCTTTCTGAATGGATGATCACAAATGTATCAACATGGGTTTCTCACTGAATGACATTTTATGATGTCTGGTTGGTCCTCAATGAAAATATTGCCCCTCAGATATCCAATATGGCCTCCATAAGAGCCTTCATGAAAGCCATGTTATCACTATTTCTGGCATCAACTATGGCTGACATTACTAAAAATAGAAGAAAAAAAAACCTTTCTAATACTTCTCCTGAAAGACTGCTAACAGAATTTCATCTAATTTAACAGAACCATCCTTTGCAGCAGGACCTCCACTTCAAACACAGCCAACAGTACTTAAAATAAAAAAGTTGCTATTACTAAAACTAGAAAAGCTTTTAAATAACTTCTTCAAAATTGCTGAATAGAATTTGTCCAAACTTGACAAAAACATTCTAGCATGAATTCCATTACTGAAAACAATCAAATCTTTAAATAACTCCATTGAACTGGAGAACCATTAATAAATGTAGAAAACCTTTAAATGACCTATCCCAAGCCACTGAATAAAATTTGACCAAACAAGACAGAAGACATCCAGACATGAAGACCTTTTAAATTTGTGCATATAATGCAACTTCACCATCAAATAGAAGTTTCTGCTAAAATCACTGAATGGAATTTGACCAAATTAATTTAATATGTATTCTGATATACCACTGTACAATCTCTGTGCTATTACTCAAACTAGAATTACTTTTAGATGACTTCTTCAGTGCTCAAAAAATCCTATAACCTGATGCCCCAGGGCCCCTCTAATTTCAGATCGGGAATGTCCTGTATTCTACAAGAGGTGCCCTTCGGGCTTGTCAAAAAAAATAACCAAATTTATCATAGAAAACTTGGATAGCGCTGATGAAATGCGGAAATGCATTTTCAAGATACTGACACACCTGCCATAACCCAGTGCAGTCGGATTAAATTCAGATCGCCACTGTCCTGCATGAAATGGAGATCTGATTTTAATCTAATTGTAACATGGTATGTTATGCTAAAGACATGATTGTGTACTCCCAAACCCCCTGAAACGGTCATGTTTTGAGAATACAATTATCAGTAATCTTCAGAAATACATGTAACAAAAAAATTCACCACTGTCAGTATGCCTATTACATGTAGCATATATAACAGTAAACAGTCATGATTGGAGCTGATGTAAAATTATCCTTTGGGCAGTTTAAATGGCAGTAATTAAAAGGCAAAGAGGTCAGGTATAAACCACTGTTTCATATATTAATTGGCTGACAATAGCTAGTGAGATGTGTTTGAATTCTGCAGTCAGTGAGCCCATTGTGATTATTTGCACAGGTATGCTGCAGGCATGGAACAAACCAATTGATAAATCAAAGAGATGCTAGATGCATGTAGGAGAACAAAATTTATTATGTATCATTGCTTTGAATGAAAATGTTAAAGCCATGTTATAAAGGTTTATAGGATTTTGACAAATCTGTGAACAGTGGCGCAGTTTTTTGAAGTTGGATTTTACTGCATATATAACACGTAAAGCATGATCATTTCATTTGTCAGAATAGTGTTCAAGTGTGATTCATTTTTGAAGCCGATTTAGGAAGCAATTAGCTGTTAATAGTATCAGCAAAGCCCAACAAAAATAAATTTCAGAACTGGTCGACTGAGTATTTCTTGCAAAATACACCAGCAAAAACAAATAAAAAAAATGTGGGGGAGAGGCAGTTAATTGTTTGCACATACTGCAAACAACATATTGACATGTATCAACTTGGTTCTGACCTTGATTGGCTCAGAGAATCCAGCAGAGAAGTTTGAACACCAGGATAATCCAGTCTCTAGTGAGTGTATTGATGAACACTAACACTTGCGTTACCTTCAAACCGCTATTGAATTTATATTTGAAGTGCAGCAATTGTAACATTGTGTGACAAAATATATTAAAAAAAGGGAAATTTTTGGCATATGGAAATTGGAGTCTGGGCTTGTGGAATTTCAGTCAGGGCTTGTGAATTATTTTAAGTCAACAGCCCTGGGCCTGTGTCTAAAAATTTTTTCATTGAGCACTGTTCTTGTAAACTGCTGATTACAATTGATGAAATTTGAAAGAAGACTTTCTTGCATGAAAATTTGTCAGACTTGTTCAAATCCAGATTCACCACCAAAATATAGTCGCTAAAGTAATAAGGCTGATAAAATTGCTTCTTCCAAACTGCTCAACTAAATTTTACCAGCTTTGACAGACAAATATTACAGATTTTTTAAGTTTTAGACAAATGATGCCAATTCGGAAACAGATATGGTCATTGTTACTGAAAATAGAAAAACATTTAAATTACATCTTTTGAGCAATTGTTTTAAAAAACTTTATAGAAAGCATCCTGGTTTGAAGGACTTTCAGATTGATGAAAATGATGCCAGAAAATATGGCTGCTATTACTAAAATTACAGTTTTAAAAATATTTCAAGAAAGCATTGTGGTAATAAGGGCTTTGAAATTTATGTGAATGATTTTAACTTTCAATTAAAAATGGCCACCATTACCAAAACTGAAAATTCTCTTAAATGACTTTTCTCTGAAACCATACAAATTTTACTAAAAGTATTCTGGCATGAAGCACATTTAAAAAAATATTGGGGGAGGGGGACCAAAAATTATGCCATCAGATTATGGATGAAGATACAGAAAATATAGAAACCTTAAACCAGTTGTTTTCATAACAAATGCAATCAACAGCACTGGAAGAAATTTCAGTAAAGTAAGCATCCTACAGACCCAGATTTGTTGGCTAAATATTCTGTTAGGCAGATTTCAGCCAGGTGATCAATACCATGTACTTGAACCTCTTGTTAACTGTAAACTAGTGCAGAGTAGGCATGTGGGGAGTGGTGTTGGTATATGTGGTTTTGTCTCAGTATTGTAGTAATATACAGTAAAAAACATTGCTAAAACACGATAGTTGGGGTCCTTAAAATGTAATGTATCTTAGATGCAATTCTGATTGGTTTATCCAAGGCTTTTCATGTCTCCCTCAAGTTATTTTCATTTGCAAGGTAAGGGCTTATTGTAGACACTTACTGAGCTATCTGTCAAATTAAAGCAGGAAATGAATAGTTGGACTGAAATTCAGAAATGGGTTCCTCAGGGGTCAGTCCTCAGACAATTTCTCATTAATGTTTTTATCAATGAAATCTTCTATTTTATTACACTTGGCTCTTTATATAACTATGTCAGTGATAACACATTGTCCAATATTCTGACTGACTGCTCATTGTGAACAAAATGCAAGCCAACCCTGAAAAGTTTCCAGCACAAGCTGTGGGTAAAAAGACATTCAAGCCTGTCCAAAACTGTGAAGGAATTGTTAAACTGCTAGGAGTTGACATTGACTATCAACTACAGTTAAATTCACATGTAAAAATTCTTTGCAGGAAAGTTTCAAGGCAGCTATCCATCATAAAACATATTGGTCAGAAGCTAACTTGACTCGGCAAACTGACAATCTTACATACATTTATATATTTTCCAACTTCAGTTTCCATCCCCGACATGTGGGAAAAATCTGGTTGATATGCAGCTGCCATTCTATGGAATGAGCTACCAAATCACTTTAGAGAGCAGTCAAATCTTAATTCGTTTAGATCATTAATTCTATCCTGGAATAGTAAAGAATGTAACAGTAATATCTACAAATAATAGTGCCATCCACTGCCATGATGATACAGATAATGTTTATGTTACCATTTTTTGTTTATTGGTCCTTGTCTTATGTACTATCAAGTGCTCTATTGTTAGTTCCTCTTTTTTAAGTAAGGCATGAGCTGTATTACAAAATGCTCTTTGTCCTAATTTGGTGCTTCAGCATTAATTTAAATTAATTTTACCCACAATTTGTTTTGTTGATATACGAAATAGTGGTTTTTGTTTATCCAGATACTAAAATCACTTTTAATCACTGCCTTTAAAAATGCTTTGCCTGTTCATGTTTCAAGTTATATGTGCTATTATGCTTTGTTCAGTTGTTTATGTGTACATGTATTATGCTGTGTTTGTATGTCTTGCAAATCATGCTTGTTTTAATGATTATTGTTTTATGTAATGTTGGTTAAAAGGTCATTGGAGCTTATGTTGAATTGTTGTTTTAAATCAAACTGACCATAAATAAATCTATCTTTCTTTGAATCCAGAGAAGTTATTTAACTGCTGAAAGTATTGCATGTGTATCCACTTAGCTATGCAGTGGGGGGAGGGGGTGCACAAATCTATGGGCTTCTGTGACAACAGTAGTTTCCAACTTAAATTGATGCATATGAAAAATACTTAAAACAGTTATCACATATATTCACCCATAATATTATACTTGCTATGTATTTTTCTTACAGATAAAAGAAAAAGTATCTTATCTGATATTGTGGCTGTGCCACTTGTGACAGTTAATACAGTATATCCATATCATTCATGAACTAGTTCCATATATCTAGGTACTCATAAAACAGATATCCTCCTTGTACTTTGACCACATGTGTGCCATATGTATTTTGTCCATGAAAGTATAAATCCATGGAACATTCTGAAAATGTTAAATGCAACACATCAGAGGTTCTTAACCCATGGGTAGCAACCCAAAACTGGGTCACCATGCTGTTTTGAGTGGGTTAACACAATCAACCTTAGTTATTTAAAATTTCCTACTGAAGTGGATTTTTTAGCATTTGATGGGTCACAAGACTAACACCATAAACCTAATCTGGGTCACCATCCATAAGGGTTAAGAACTTTTGCTATATGTGATGCTTGACTCTTTATTTAAAGGACAGAATAGACAAAGTTACAAACAGACAAGAAGTAAGTTGCACAGATTTAATATCCCATAATTACTGGATATCATCCCTCAGCTCTTTCTATTGAGGAACATAAATGGAAGCATTTTGAACCTGTCTTGTACAAGATGACTCTTGCCACAAGACTTCTCAAATTGATTGTCTACAAGAGAAAATAAAAACCTCCTAGGTTAGAGAAGAAAACCTTAAATCATGATTGATGCTCATCTTGGAGACAAAGATCTACAATAAATACAAGAATTGGGGTAGTCGTTATTGCTTATTGAACATCTCTGTGTGTCAACAGCTGAATGGGGAGTTATGTGTGCTTTACTGTATATTTTTGCCATATATATCTATAAAACAAACATGACAAAGCACAGTGAAGCAAGTGAGATAAATTGGCAAAGTAATTTCAAGATCTTTTTGGTCCCTTTTTCAAGGCAGATGAAACAAATGAAAAACAATTACAAACCTAAATGTAAAAAGGATATAATTTTTGTTCTTCTTCATTGAAACCAAAAGCACACATTCTAATACTGCTATATCTAGGGCGGAAAAACACAGAAAACTGTTTGAAACCCTTGACTTATATGATAGTTGCATTCCCAAGAGTGGTCACATAACTCAAAATCGTGTAATTCAAAAAATTTTTGTTTCACTGCCTTTACTTTTCATTGAAATATATGTAATTCAATTAACTTTAATGCCATTTATTTAGCCATTTATGAACCAAATTTTTTTTTTGTTTTAGACACATCATTTTTTAGTCCTCACTAAAAAAAAATTAAATTAAAAAAAACCCAAATGCATATAAAATGACATTAATGCAAAATTCACGCAAGTCAATGGGTACCAGTACTTTGAAATATTTATATTGTGGCAAATCAAATTGGGCAGTAAGATTATTTGTTACTTCTTGCCCACTGATGACCCAATGTTTAACAGTCCTCCAGAATTGGTCATATATGCCAGATATGCATGACACAATTGATTTCTATTACAAATTATTAATTGCCTATATTGGGCAATAGGAGTTTCTGCTGAGAAACCTCATATTCAGATTTAATGATTCTTTTAGCTGAAACTCATATATGGGAATGGAACTTACCGTATATGTAAGATTTTAGCAACAGGTTTGAAATTATCTCCAGGCTTTTGTAAACAGTACAGTGTAACCTTTACCAAAGGGAACTAGTTGTCAGTCTCAAATGTGTTAGGGAGTAGACCTTTTGCATTCATAGGTCAGTAGGGATCCCAAACCAAATAGGTATGTTTTAGAATGAAAATAGAAATAAATAATGGAATATTCCCTATTTGAATTACAATCTATTCAGCCACTGCATTTTTCAAGTCCAAACATGTTTACAAGTACTCTAACAACTTCACCCCAACAACTTGGATCATTCTGTTTCAACCTTGTTTTCCAGCAACATAGCACATAGTCTGTTATAGCACACCTGACATATTCCCAGACAGTGTTGGGGTTTCTTTGAGACTTAAAAGTTTTTTGAGGTCCCATTGGGTAAGTGTACCTGACCAAATGAACGTGATGTTCAAGTGAGAATAAGCAATTGTTTCATTATGAGCCTACAGAAAATGACTGAAAATTAAAATCTGAATAAAAGAAGATAACATGTTTTCATTGATGCATTTATTACTTACAATAAGAAATTATTTGGTAGACTTAGTATTGTCAGATGATATCATCACCAAACAAATATACGTATGTCCACACACTCACATAATCACATGCACACAGACATTAAGAACATTATGCCAAGTTTCAGTCTTTAAAAGTCATCGGATGGTGGAATGTAGTCTTAAATTAGATGCAGTCTTTGCTGCTCTCAATAATTAAGTAGGTGTTTGAAGGTAATACAAGTGTCATTTGTGATCATCTTGGCACACATTAAACTCAGCATGTTGCTTTTGTTCAGAATTTTCTTGCTACATTCTCTAAGCAAGTCCTGAGCAGAACTGAATTCTTCTAGCTGATCATAACACTGATTTTGTCAGGAATGTATCTGATGCAGATTGTGAGATATGCTTGTCTCTGTAGCATAAAGAAAATATAAAACACATTAGCCACATTTTAAAAAAATAAATAAGGATTGTCAGTTTTTAAGCATGTTGATAATTCCATAGCTATCACTGCAGAAATTGACAAGATGTGGATATATCAGAGTTAACTTTTTATATTGTAAAAGGTGGAGATGAAGGAAGGTGATCTAACTACAATATTATTGCTTCTGATGTGTGTGTGTGTGTGTATATATATATATATATATATATATATATATATATATATATATATATAAAGTGTGGCATGTGAGGTTAAATTGCTGACAAATCCTTATATCTTGATCATTGTAGGGAAACAGGCATATACATAACCCCTGCCAGCTAAGTGAAGGTTCAACATCATATACGTACAAAATTTGTTTTACTATAGCTGAGTCTGATTAATTTAACTGGAATTATTTCAATTATTTTATTTTTTATGTACATGTATTTGCAAAAGCTTTTTATTATTAAGAAAACCAATTTAAATCTTATTGCTGCCAAGTGGGCTTTTGCAACTGGATTGCAAAGAGATATATAAACATGTTTTACAGAGTATGTCAGAAATACCAACAAAATCAGGGAAGGCATCAGAACTTGCCAGGAAATTAAACTGATGATAAAATAAATCACTGGATCATGTTTTAGCTATTTTCTACTGCAATTCAGGGAAGTCTCCATTTCAAGATGTGCCCTTCATGTATGGTTGTGTATTTTCAATCATATCCCCTTTTTGAAATTTGCACACACATGTTGCTCTATTCTAGTTTTGATAGCTACAGCCTTTCAAAATTGGAAGTGTTCTTTAAGACTTGTTTTAAATCTTAAAGTATTTAATAAATTATACAAAAATTCTTTTTTTATTTATTCAAATTATTTGAAGCCCCATTAGCACCATTTTTTGCAAATTCTGCCATTCCTCCTATCTGCCGGTAAATGAACTTTGGGAGAAAGAAAAAGTTAATTAAAACACCATCATCCCCTCCCATGTGTCCATAGAATGATGGATTTGACATTTCCTTCTTAAACCTCCGATATCATCCTTAATGATAAATTATAGTTATGATAGATTGGGTTTAAGATCAAATGAATATTAAACAGGCTGATCTTAAAACCAATTGTCTTAGGTCTGTGGACACAGCCATTGCATCCAAATGATTATATGATGATTGTTGATACCAGTATTTGTTTTATTAGCACTACTTCAAAATACCAGAAGTGCAGATATTGATTTGATAGTTTCTTTGCATACATTCTGCCTGACATAGATTATAATCCTGATGTGTCCAGTGCTCCTGGGGTCTTTCTGCTATGCAGTATCAACATTTGTAATTAATTACATCAGCAATTAGTCCATACCACGTTCAGCACAGTATTGCAAGTTTTTGCTACCAAGGCACCAAAGATGGCAGTGTATTAGGACGTTTTTGGACATTTGAGCCACCATTCATCATACTTAGGCTTATTTTTAACAGAATACCTCAGATACAAAAGCTGCTTTAACATTTGTCATGGCATGTATTTTGTTATATTTTTATCACAACTATGCCAAAACCATTGTTTTTCCATTGTATATATGATATATTTGCATTATAATGTTCATATTAGATCTTTGTGTTAGTACATGTATATTACAATCTTATGTACAGTCAGTAATATTAATTCTTGCTACACCACTCCCTCGATAACTCGCGCCCAGATAACTCGCAAACCTGCTTATAACGCGGTGTCCGGCATGGCTCCCGATTTTTTTTTCCAAAGAAAATATATTTTAAAATGTGCTGATTGTGAAAACAATCGCGATAAGAATTGGTAAATTGGTAAATTGAACCTTGAACATACTGTATTTTATGTAAATTTTTGTACATGAAAAAATAATTATTAATCATTAATTTTTGTAAAAGCAAAATGGGAATACAGTATTTTCAATCTTTTTTGCAAATGTAAATCTTCTTAGTGGAAATTTTATGTCTGATAATTTAACGAATTTTTCAAATAATACAAAGTGATATGTACGAAAAATTATGATACATTTAAATAATTATTATTTTGATAACTGGATTGTGTACGAAGAATTAAAGGGTACAAAAAAATACATGAAATACGGTAGCTCATTTTATCATCGGAAATGGTGATTATTGCCCGTAAAGATAGAATCCATATTGTGAAATTTGCAAGTTCTAATAAGATATCATATATTATGTTCGGGTTTTTTTTGAGAGAAATAGTTGTCAATACACTGTAAATAAACAGTCTGGTGAAACAGCTATCAACGAAAAATTCTGGTAAATGCTAACAGGTGGTAACAGAGAATGAAATAAACACCAATTAAATGTCTTGCTATGTGAAATTCATGTTCGAATCCTTTAATTTCGCTTCAGTGTAAACACTATAATCGCAACATATTCTCTTCTATGAAAACATGAAAAGAGTCAATCGACCGTCACATGGAAACCCGTGAGTACTTCTGTGAGAACCTAATTACATGCCAGCTTTGTTTTGGTCAACAACTTGGGGAAGTGTTTGTTGCATTAAAAAAGTCAGTTAAAAGAGACCTGTGTTGTTTTATCACTTTGAATATGTCTTTTGTATCAAATCAAGCAAGGGAAGTACAATTAAAAAAAATTCAAAGGCATGCCAATAGCAGCATAAGTTCTTGTGGTCATTACTGTTCTCAAAATTCATTTTATTTGACCAATCGAAAATGGTTTCACATTTTTATGTACTTAACATCACTAAAGTATATAATATCAGTAATGTTTCCTAATCATTTGTAAATGTGACCATGGAGAGCAAAGGAAGTAAGCGAAAGGTGTACTCAGTGACTGAAAAGCTGTGCATCATAGATAGGATTCATAATGGCAAAGCGAGATCCAACGTTTGCAATGAACTAAACAATTGCTGAGTCGACATTTAGAGGTTGGCTTAAGGATAAGCAGAAACTTCGGGATTATTTACATGATGTTGATTCAGATAATGGGATCAAACGAAAACAAGCACTGACTGCAAACGATACTGAATTAGATGATGCTGTGTACGCATGGTTCACTCAGCAACATGAACAAGGTGTTCCCATCTCTGGAACAATTCTCAAGGCCCAAGCAGAAAAAATGGCAAAAAGTATGGAGAATGAATCTCGTTTTAGGGCAAGCCATGGATGGCTTTGGAGATTCCAGCGCCAACATAGAATTAAACAAAATTCATTGTCGGGAGAAATACGCTCAGCGAATCAGGAAGCCGCATGTAATTATCCATACCAGCTCAGAGAGATAATCATCCGTGAACAATACACAGAGGCGGCAGAGAAATCAAAGAGTAACACACAAAAAAATGAACAGATGTTTTCAAAATGTGAAGTGATATTTGTCAAACGTGTCACAAACTGCAAGTATTATCGTGTTCTAATTTACGATTATTTTAAATTTGTAGACCCATTAAATTCATGTTGGTAATGGTTAACCCTTGTAAATTTTTTTTTTTTTTTCATTTTACTTCTACCGCAATCAAATCTACCCATCGTTCGATCGACATTGTTTTTTCGAAATGAGTGTCGATCTTTTGTATAAAAAAAAAGTCTGCTTTGGATCAAACAATAAAACTAGAATTTATCCAATTCAGCACAAAAATTTGTGAAGTAGTACACAATGTGCGAAGTCGTACATGTGTTAAGTGAACGGAAACCATGTGGAATAATGTTTTGATGATCTCCTCAATATACTGTAAGTTATCCTGAAATTAATGTTACTCTGTGAGGAAAAAAGTAAGCAAAGTACACCGCTATGAAGAGATATTTATTCACACTTAATCTTAGCACGATTATTAATTGAGTATTCAACACTAACATGCCAACCCAACCCACCCCCTTTTGCCTCTACGTTGATCCCTTTGTTAGTTTTGTTGTTTGTTTTTGGATCCTGTTGTGCGCGAATTATCGAGGGAGTGGTGTATTTTGTTTTTGAATAATTGAGCACAATTTTTTTTTTACATTTTGTAACAAGATGTTTATTCAATATCTTTGGACCCAGAAACTTAATAATCATGCTGATTTTCAAGGGAATGAAAACTCATTTATTGTCCCCTGCTTTCATGTTAAGGGGGAGGGGGTGGGTTAATTTTGGCATTTCTGCCATTCCATCCTTCTGTCTGTTTGTCCCACTTTTCTGCACAATAAGTCCCGTAATCATAATTGGATATCAATAGATTTGGTATATAGCTGAGTATTAATGGGACATTGCTGATTTTGATTGTTAGTGTTCAGTGTCATTGTTTCACTGAGTTATATTCCCTGATTGTTGGATGCAACTTCATTTCTGCAGAATAGCTCTCTTTAATTATTTTTTGGATTTCAACCAGATTTGGTGTGCTGCTTGGAATTGATGAGATTTTGGCTGAGCTCTGTTCTCAGCATTCTTTTCATCATTTAGCAGCATTATAGCCCCCCCTAAATGTATGACCTACCAATATTGGTTACCACAGAATTATTATTGGTTTTCAGCTAAATATGGTATACAGCTTGGTATTGATGAGACCTTGGCTGATTTTGATTGCCAGCAGTCGGCATCAGTGTAGCAGAGTTATAGCCCCCAATTGTTAGACCCACCCACATCATTTTCCACACAATAAATCCCTTCATTATTTGATTTGAATCAAATTTATTATGCTGCTTGCAATAGATGAGGCATTGGCTGAGCTTGATTGTCAGAATTTTGCATACGGTAATCATTTAGCATACACTGTGGTTACAGCACCTGATTTTCAGGCCCACCCACTTTTGTTTCTGCATAATAATTACTTTATATGATATTGAATTTCAAAAAAATTTGGTAATCCACATGATATTGAGGAGGCCTAGGCTCAGTTCGATTATCAGACTTCTGCAGTGTATTTAGTAACTAAGTAATCCTTGATTGCCATACCCATGCACTTTTGTTTTTGCACATTAACTCCTTAACTATTGCATTAAACCTACATATAACCTTTTATATGGTACTGAATAGCCTAACAGTGCTAATGCACTGTAAAAATACAGTCAATCAATCAATCTTTAAATATTGCTGAATTTCATCCAAATATTATATTCAGGTTGATATTGATAGGACATTGAATGAGTTTAACTTTCAACATTTGGTGCCTCATTTAGCCAAGTTATATTCCCTGATTATCAGACCGTTGTACTTTCATTTACACAATACACCTTGATTATTATTAAATTTCAACCATATTACAGTAAAACCTGTTACGAGAGACCGCCCCTTCTGCCAACAAAAAGCGGTCTCTCAAGACAGGTGGTCTCTCATAGCAGGCTTGTACAAAAAGACCAGTTTCCAAGTCCAGTTTAAGAACAATTTCAAGAAAAATAACCACAATCACTGTACATATATTTATTCATTTATTAATATTTCTTGCTAAAATATTGTATGCATTCATCTAAAAACAAAATTATATAGCAATAAAGATATACTTATGTCATTAAACATGAAATCACATTTACATTTGAAGATTACATATTTTAGCATATGAAATAGTTTCTGAATTACTTATTTTTCTTTATAACAACCTAAATTTGTTTTACCGATGTTTAAACCACTTTTTTCGAGTGGTCTGCTCTTTTTCACTTCTTTCAGTTGCAATAATTATTTTCTCCAGCCTTAAACTTTGTCTCTTTTTAGTTGGAGGTTCGTCCATTGTCATTAAGGTTCTAGGTGTTAAAATTATTAGCGCTGAATTGTAATATCGAACGTAAAGACGATTTTTTGACTGGGCTGTGAGAAAATATGAAAAATCTATACATGTGCATTGCCTATCTAACAATTAATGAAATAAAAAGAAACAATTATCTCATCCAGAAACAGAACCATTTACTCAGAGACAAAAGTCAATGGCTTCATTCAAAGATGATATACTAGGATTAACTCTATAAGCTGAGTGTGTAACCCGGTCGTACCAACTTGAATGGACAACAGCTTTGTAATTGGGCTGTAATCACTTAACATCGGAGGGGGGGAACAACAAATATCACAAGTCTTGAACACTATCATTCGAATCCCACAAACAATTCTCTCTTGCTGGTTTAATAGACAATGACCTTATTCACCCCTGGCAATACTGATTAACTCTAAAGACAAACAATATACGCGACCACTACGTCAACTTTGGCACCACAACAACAATTCGTGACACGTACATTAGCCTGGTTTACGGACTGTAACATCCATCACAGGTAGCAACAATCCTTTTCTTTTTTAATATTCCTTTTATGCTTGTTTTTGATGAGAACAATCGTTACTAATCAAGCAGTCGTTGTAACAATTGATTACATATAGGTCAGTGGTGTTTGTCTGTTCTCGCGATACAGTCGTTCACATTGATGTTGGGTCCTGCGATTAAGGCCGGGAAGCAGGCTAAGTGTGTGAATAATTAGTCTGGTTCCCTGCTTTGTATGCTTCCTGCATTGCTCATCCCTATAATAATTGCGGAGGACAGTGCAGGGAGCATACGAATCAGGGAACCAGACTAGGAAATAATCTACATATACTTCAGTCTGGTTTATGATAGAAACTATAAAACACTATAAACATAGCTAAAATATTCACACATCGGTAGCCAGCCTATTTTTTAAATTTTTTTTTGTTTTTATTTAGAATGGTATGAGCGGTCGTTCTTACAGGGATTAAATAAAGGTCGGTGGAGTTTATCCTGTTTTTGCGATGTGGTCGTTCATAGCAGTGTCGAAATGCATGTTTTGCCAAGACATCGCGGTCGCTGGTCGCGTTCAGCAGGTGGTCTCTCATAACAGAGCATTTATATAATAAAATCGATCCGTGCATTACGATTGTGGTCGGAAATGACAGGTGGTCGCTCATAGCAGAGGTCGCTCATGACAGTTTTTACTGTATATAGGCAGCTTGATATTAATGAGGCCAATCAAAAGTAGAGAACATGAATACCGAGAATTTGTTTTTTTAATATCAGTAATACCATACCTATTGCTATTGTGTAACTGGTACTTTTCCAGGTTGAAAATACCCCCAACCCCATATGATGAGATTTCACCCTCCAATTTGGGTGAACCAGAACACTGGATTGCCACTTGAAACCCCTTGCTATTGATGGTCATGCTTACTCCCATCATTCTATTCTCAATCGCATGGACATAATGTCTGCACTGACAGTGTCCAAGAAGATTACAATAGCTTTTGACGATTAATGAGTGAATTTCTGTATCTGTTAGCATATTCATAGTGAACATTTGGTTGTACCCTGATTTACTTTTTTCTCAGTTATTTAAGCTCTCTTGAGAGTTACTGCATTTGTAAATCCATACAGGTTGTGTTTTCTTTGATTTTTATCCTTCTTTTCCCCTAGTGATTAGAGGAAAAACACATTTTGGTTCTGCCTTGTTTTCTTGCTAGGGTAGGTATTTTGTGAATTTTCCCAATTCTTGCGTAATTGCAGTCTACAGATTTTCCTTGATTCATATGCTTTGCAAATCATTCTAATTCACATTCCCATATTGTGAATTAAGCTCTTTTCATACTCAATTATGCAGATCACACACTGCTTATTTTCCGTCATATTACATGCTTGGTTTTCAAACAGGTTCCCTTTCAAGTTGAGTTTCAGATAACTATCATGATTGTTACCTATTAAATTATCAATCATAGCAAGCGTTGTTTCCTATTTTCTTTCAAGGAATACATAAATGAATGAAACTGTATTCATTACTGAGAAATCCCAGGTCTGGGACTTCTCACTGAATTATTATAATTAGCATTAGCATAGTCAAAAAATTTCTTGTTTTACTTTTAGTTGCATAGAAGTTCTTGCACCATTCGAGAATATAGACATACCTATAAGGTGCAGAAGAAAGTTCCTTAATCATTGTCTTTAGAATTTTCATCCATCTCATTCTCCAATTCCCTTGTGTCTCAGAGATGGATTACCCAAGGCTCTTGGGAGACCACTCTTTGGAGCCCCTATGGTATGGGGCTAGGGATCAGGATGTCTCTCCCCCCCATCCCATATATAGAATGCAGTTTCATTTCATGGGGGCAATGAATTGGCTTACGGACACCAGATTAGGGAAGAGGATCAGATCAGCATTCCCCCCATCCCATTTATCCCTCTAAATCCAAACAGGGTGTGGAGCCCTTCACTGCAAAGAAGTGAGCGACCCTTTTCCTTTATGCAGCCACGGACTTCTGGATCTTCAACGTATGGTAGCAAGGTCATTTGTTTGAGGCATGGACCTACATCATCTTATGAAGTTAGGTCAGAAAAGGAGGGGGATGGACTTTCTTTCCCCAAATGCTCTTGGAAACAGAGTCGCCGTCTCCTATCTACTTAGCATATGATACACCATGTCTCTCTGTTACGAGGAAGTCTAAGGGGATGGGAGAGGAGAGTGAACTAGTTACTCCTCCCATGGAGCCAACTGCTAAGGACAGTCCATTGGCTCCATGGGAGAAGTCACCAGTTAACGCTTCTCTCCCCTCCACTTTGGCTTACCCGCAACAGAGACATGGTGTGTCATAGAGAGAGTCATGTTCCATCCTCTTAGGAGAGAAGGTTGGATGAAGACATCCATTCTGTCCTCGTCCACATACACAAATGTGTAGAACCGTAATGTGTTCTTAGCATAGACAAACATTACTGAGATAAGGGATATTCAGTAAGTTTTGTTGTGAAAGTTAATATATGAAAATAAAGTCAACATTGTAAAATAAATTTTGAAATACCTTCAGATTATTCACTGTTTGTAATAAAACATGATTTTAAACATTTTTGTACAGTTTTCAAAACTATTTGGTGGTCTGATTTAGGCCAGCCTGCTAGATGCTCAAATATGAAAGATCAATGGTAAACCAAGAGATGCAATCACCTTGTATTGAAATGCTGGTAGCTTTGGGTCTGATCTCACCTATTCATGACACATTACAATTATTGCAGACAGATTTGTTCCCAAACATCAGTGGACTTATTGACCATTTTTAGATATTTCCTTGTATTTCTTGCAGCTCTTGAGCTATGGTCATTTGAAGAGCACTTTTGGTGATCAGTACTGATAGCATATTCTTCTGCATCAAATCCAATGTTTGACAACTTGTAAATGCATGGCAATCATCAGTTCAAATGACTGGGCTACATCAGCAGATAAACAGCCATTATATTAATATCCTAAGACCAATTAGATGTGACTTATATCTATTTGAAAGTATTTGGTTGTTTTTGGTCATGTGACTTGAAGATTGGTGGTATTGTTATGTGACTGTCATGTGATAAATATCTCTCATGTGGCTGTTACTGTGGCTCATCAATGTTGTCAGCCCCACATTGCTTAGAACACTGTCTGTTAATTGGTCTGTGTTGTAATTAGAAACATTACCGAGATCATCTACCATCAGGAATGGCAAGATTTGACATAATGACAAGTGTGGCCATTGCATGGTTGATACTCCCTCACAGCAATTCTTAGGGGAAGCTTGAACAACAGTAGAATGGGACATTAAGGAAACAAGTATCCCATTCCAACACTCCAGTGTACTACTGAGAGCTGCAAAGTCTGCCTCCATAAGTAAATGCTGTACTCCAAAGTCCAGCAAATGGTGCCAATTAAAAGTAATTCATGATCAAATCACATATGAGGTGAAGTGGATGCTAAATGAATTCTGATTTTGTTTTATAATGGGTGTTAAAGATAAAATCTTCATGTAATTTTGTCTTGTTATGACAGTTGTAGGAATGTATAGTCTTTCCCTAGTCAGTCCATCTGTCCTTTCATCCATCAGCTGTAGTAGTTAAGTTTTGTTTAATACCATGATCTAGTTGAACATGAATGAAAATGGTGCCACTTGGATGCTGCAGCAGCCATCATTAAAATCTTCTTGTTGTTATTGTGATGATCTGATGTCCAGTGTGGCCACGCTGGACATCATATCATCACCATAACAATAACCACAGCCATCTTGAAACTCTCGTTATTGCTACTTCTTCTAGATGGGAAGTTATATTGACATGGGGTTTTCACCAGAACACTTCTTATGATGTCTAGATGGTTCGCAATGAAAATGGTGCCATCCTAATATCTAAAGTGGCTGCCACAGTGGCAGTCTTGACAGTCTTGTTATGGCTACTCTTCCAGAATTGATGGTCATATCAACATGTGGTTATCACTAAAAGACTTCTTATTATGTCTAGTTGGTCCTAAATAAAAATGGTGCCCAGCAGACATCCAATATGGCAACAATGTTATCACTGCCTTTGGATGAATGAATGATCATATCAACATTGGATTTTCACAGAAAGATTATATTTATATATATATATATATATATATATATATATATGGTCCTAAATAAAAATAGTGCCAATATGACCACAACAATTGCAACCTGGAAATATATTATGGCTACTTCTCCTAAATGGCTGGTCATATTGTTTACTGTTATTTTTGTTGGGGGGGTGGGGGGTGGAGCAGGTTTACCCAATGCGATTTTCATTATATGGTGGTCTATACATGGCGGCTAGTATATCTGGTGGAAGAACAACTCAGGAAAACAACAGGAAGAACCACCATACATGTACTACAGAAAGAGACTGGTGAACTTTCTCACATACACACATAGCCAGGACACGTACCCATGCAGACAGAGGTGAAATGCAAGAGTGATTAGTAAAGGCAAGTACCATTGACCACTACCATTGACCACTCAGTCAACCAGGGCCCCAATATTGACATTGTGTTTTCACCTGAAGACTTGTTATGTATAATTGGTCCAACAGTTGTGCTCTAGAGTTTCATACTTTGCATAGGGTTTCATATTTGAATAATTTCGCAGAATTTCCTCTTTTGGCTATCTTGGTTATTTAAAAAAAAGACCTTGCATATCTTACATACTGTTAAAAGAACTTCTAATTCCCTTTATTTTGGTGCATGATTGATGGGTGTAATTTGGGTGAGAGAGTATACCACTTGGCCCTACTTCAATTTAACACCTATCAAAAATTTGCTAGATGCACTTTTACTTCTTGGACTTCAAAGATAAACTGTTAAAAAATGAGTCAATAATTTCTTAAACATTTATATATGTTGTAATTTATTCATTGCACTTTCAAAAGCCAGTATTACCTGCTCTGGCAAAATGTGTTTTCAGTATTTTAATAACTGCTGAAGTTAGTGTACTTAGGACTAGTTCAGGCATATTTTTCGGGCACATGGAACAGCCATTTGGATAAGCTTTGTACTTTTGCACAATTTCCACAAGCACAATATATAAAGAAATTTCAGCCACAATACGTGCAAGTAGCATAGAGGTATGCCAAGATTCTTTCCACTGTGCATGTTGCAAATGTAAAGAACTTCACCTTGTACCTGTCACTGTGTCAGAAATTAATATCTTTTGGAGTACCAGCCAAATGTAAATATAGCACATCTGAGATTCAATATGGCCACCATGGCAGACATCTTGAAAAGTTTGTGTTTGTTGCTCCTTCAAATTAGAAGGTCATATCAACATAGGGTTTTCACCAGAAAACTTATTGTAATGTCTGATATTAAATAAATTAAAACAGTGCTACACCTCATAAATGGAAAGTCATTTTGACATGGGGTTTTCATCAAAAGAGTTCTTATGTTGTCTAGTGGTCTTAAAATGAAAATAATGCAAATTGAGCCTCTACAATGTAACCCCACTATAACATGATGGGTCCACAAAATGTTATTGTTCTATGTACCGAACTGTGCTACAACCAGCCAAGTCAGTTAGCTGAAGAAAATGATGTATGCATCATATAAATGCTTCATAGCCACAGTTATCTTCTTAACTGAGTGCATATTAAATGAGAAATACAAATGTAGTGAAGATTGCATATATAATATTTTACTTTATTTGGAGAACTCCAAATTGGTATATATGTATATATACATCTCTAACATATAGCTTGAATAGTTCAATTATCAACACCATCTTCTCACCAGCTGATTTCATGGTATGTGCTTGAGAGTAAATCCATAAATAGTTCCATCAAAAGTATGCACACAGAAGTATAATATTAAGTAATTTTGTCACAAATCATTGTGTGCCAAAATTCAATGCAAAAATATAATAGCAGAAATACATAAGGAAGATGATGTACATTTATGGTTCAGTATGTGTGCATGTGTAAGTCCCAAGGTAAATAGCAGCATTTGTGTAAATTTCATACTGCTAAAATTTCTTTTCTGTGATCAAAGCACTTTTTTGGTTTTTTTAATGATTGATTTTCAATTGTACACTGAATGCATTGAATACAAACACTAAGAAGACCTAATGGCTTTCTTGTTCATGGATCAATGATAATAACAGTAACACTTATGAACTGACATCTTTCAAAAATAAACTAAGATCAAAGTGCGGTGACTGACTATTGGCACATTTGAAATGAAGATTCACAAATAAAAATGTCCTACAGCTTTATTCATATAAAAAAAGATGCAAACATAACACTTTTTTCTTCAAGAAAACAACACATCTTGCTGAACTTATTTTGGCACAAAACTTCCAAGAAATTGATGAAATTATTGTAAAATTTCAGGAGCTGTGCACAGTCACGTTATATTCAAACTCAAATGCAATCTCTTCCCCAAAATGATAGTAAACCTTTGACACATTAGCTTTTATACTTTGAAAATAAAAATAATTTTTTCATTTACAAAAAAATATTCTGGAGCCATGCCACGATTATGTCATATCCGAATTCATGCTATAATGAAGTGTGCTATTGTGGAGTTTCACTGTATATAGCAATGATTATGGTGGTCATCTTGAAAATATTCTTATCCCTGCTCCTGTCCAAGTGGATAGCTATATCAGCAGGAGGTATTCACAAGTTGACTTTTTATGATACATGTACATACTTGGTTCTAAATAAAAATGGTGCTAATCACATATCCAATATGGCAGCAACTGCAGCTGTCATGAAAGTCTTGCTGTTGCTACTCCCTCAGAATGGGGCAAGTACCTAGTTGTTTCTGAATGAAAATGGTACTAATGTGATATCCAATATGTCCACCACAGCAGCAAGTATAAAATTCTTGTTATTGCTGAAGAATATCAGAGATGGTTTCAACACTCAGTACTTCATCGGAAGAAATAATCTTACCATGAGGTTCATCAGAATTCTTTTTGCTCAGTAGACCATCCTTTGATGGCTTCTTCTTCAATATCTGGTTGTGATTTTATGTGCATGTGTGGATGATATATGAAAATGCATAGTTTACCAGCTGGTTTTGTTTAGAAGTATATTATATTCAGCAAAGAAAACAGGTATATTTTATTCTTGTGTTCAGGCTTGGAAAACTAGATAACTTATTCTCAATTGTACAGCATCACTTACTGTGATAGCATGCACTAACCCCTTTTGGGACCACCAAGCCCACTTTTTGATGTCAAAAAATGTTGACTGGTATGCCATTATAATGTAGTCCATAAGCATTACGTGGAGGCTAAGAAAATTGATGAAACACATAAGACAGTCAGACCTCCCACAGCTTTCACCACCCATCAGCAATAACATCTGATTGTCCCAACTTTTCCTTTCTCCTTAGATTTCACCTCCTTTTGACAGCCGAAGTTTTATTATGCCGAATTTTTGGCTAGTAAAGAAATGTTGCACACTGCTCTTCGTTTGTGCATGCCTGAGTTAAATTGTGTATGCTAAAAATGATTGAACATGGCAGTTCGTTGTATTTTTCAGAATCAAGAAGTATATCAGATCTAGCTGATGAATCCATCAGAGCACAGCTAAAACCAGTTGTTGATACATTCCATGACCTTGATCAGCTTCTTCAGTCCATGCGGAATGGTATCAAAACAGGCATTACCTGGTCCTATATAAGTGTCTTTGAAAAGCAAAGAGACCTTCAGCTGTGGTCAAGGAGTTATATTGAGGCAGTGGCCTGTACACTGAAGAACTTCAAGAAGCAAGCAGAAGGAGGAAACCTGTTATTCTCAACAGCATTTGACCAAGGCAAAGATTGGTTCAAGAACTACCTCGTAGAGTTGTGTATAGTTCTTGGCTGGGATTTAAACAGGAAGAACCCAGGTACATCAAGAATAGAAGTTGTCGCCCAATGTAATTATTGACTAAATTTTTACTTTGAGGGATTGCTTTAATTTTTGTCACCAATAATAATTTGTGTTTCTGACAAGTTACATTCTGTATTTAGCTTTTCTGGGTTTTTTTAATCTACCGGTAAATCTGTAAAGGGACATAACTCAAATTATAATCTTGAGAGGAAATTAAGAGTGGTTACCTTTTTGTATACAGCTTGACATCTCATATTTAGCACTTAAACTTTAAAATACTCATTATATGTAATTGCATAAATATTTTTCTCACAATATTTTATGAATTTTTTTCATCAGTGCCCTGTTCAGAGACAAAGAGAAGAAAAGACATAAAGCATTTATAATTAAGATTACATGTACATGTATTTACCTGTGATCATAAAAACAATATGGTTATTAATATTTGCAAGTTATATGAATTATTTCTTTGATCTTGTTTAATGTAGTATTACCTCATCCTCCAAGCCATCTGTTTTCTCAATGCTTTGATTCAGTTTATTGCTGAATTGACACCATTACGCTAAACTTACCAGAATAATATTTGATCTTTACCACTTCAGAAAGTCCTCAACCAGTAGTCACATATTTCATAGTAAATTCGATGACTCAGAGGTTCCTATTAAGCCCACATATCCTTGTTTAGAGATGGTGCCATAGATCTTTCAATTGTTAGATTCTTTTTGTCCTGCCTTTGCTCTGAGATCCTTTACCAGGGTGATGGGTGTACCAGCAGCTGACTCGAGGTCTTTTGAGGTCCCCATCATACAATATTTTGACAACTGGTTGATAAACATTGCCCTCAGATGTGTCTTAATAAGGGATCTGTAACTCTTTAGGGTACACTGACATGTCTGGGACTAATCCCCAACCACAAGAAGTCAGAGCTGATCCCTTCTCTATCAACCAGACAAGATGTTGTGTTATTATTGCTATGGACAACACATTGGTCATAATGTATCACAGACATCTTAGTGGTACTCATGCTCCTTCTCTTTGCTTGGAAGTCTGGAATGTCCTCAGCTGGAAAGTGTCTGAGAAGATCACTTTCAGAGTCTGTCATATTGTGGGCAAGAGAAATATTCTGGCAGACAGCCAGTCCAGACTGGATCATTTGGTCCTTACAAAATTATCTTTCCGACCATCAGTAGCAGAGACACTTTTTAACTATTGGGAAGCCAGTTGTAGACTTTTGTGCTACTACGATGAACAACAAGCTCCCACTTGATGTCTCTTGACTTTTCAGACCATAGGAGATAAGATGTGAATGCCTTCAGTCTTAAGTGGGATTGACTGTATGTCTATGCCTTCCCACCTTTCACAGTAATCCCTCAAGTTCTTCATAGAATCAGAATAATTTTGTCATGACTTCTGAAAGCTCCACTGTAGCCCCAGTGGTCATGGTTCAGTGCTCTCTTTGAACTATTTGTAAATGACCCCAGAGAATTACCACAGAAGAGTGATCTGCTGTTGCAGCACAGAGGGTCCCTTCTACGCAATAATCCTTATATTCTCCACCTTCATGTGTAGCTCATATCATATAATCTATCTGCCAAGGTCACTTTTCAAAGAAGACTGCCAATTAAATTGCCCTAGTTAGTAGGTACTCAACTTCTAATGTTTCCAATGCCATTTGGAGAAATTTCTCTAAGTGGTGCAGCAAGAAACATGTTGATCTTTGTCCCCCAGTAAGTGCATTTGCAGTGTTTCTTTTTCTTTTTGAATATAAAGACTTATCTATAACCACCATTAAGGACTATAGGGTACCACATTCCAATACTCTTGAGTTTGCTGTAGACTTATCATTGCATCAGACTCTCATCTTTTAGTACAAATCAGGTAATGTCTCCATGGATCTTTCATGTGTTATTTGGTCAATATGTAAACCTCATTGTAAACCCCAGAGTGCAGCTTCCTTAGAGCTTCACCCTTAAGACATTTTTCCTTCTCTCTGGTGAGGAGGAGGAGTAAAGTCCATGCCTCATCAGTGGAAAAGGGCTTTTATGGTAACTGTAATTGGTATCCTTTCTTTGCAATCCTGGATTTTTGGCCAAGAATCAGCTACCTTTGATAGCCCCTGTTTCGGTTGAAATCTCCAGTCTCAGTCATATCTGTGCTGGGGATGGCCAAAGCTCCGTAGCCTAGTTAGGGCTTTATGTTTCAGTTTGCCCAAATCAGAAGGGAAAAGATAGAATTGAAAATGCCTTTTTCTTTTTCTCTGATTCTTCTGACATTTTCACACTCAACATTTCAGCAGGAATTTTTCTAACTATTGAAAGATTGTGTATGTCTCTCAGTGAGAGAAATCATTCTTTCATGATAATCAGTGCTTGAGGTTATAGCTATAGCCGTATTTTGGACCTTTTTAAAATCATTCTTCTTTGGATGATGTAATGAAAGCTTCCTTTTGACAGACTCACTCCACCTTATCTTCATTCTGCCTTTAATCAATGGCACATGTGAGAAAAGTCATTTATACATTAGGTCCAGTCATGTCACCCCAACAATTTGTCAACATCATTCTAACAGATCAAGTAAAACTGATATGAATCAAAACAGAAAAATCCATGTCTTAGGCTTATGTGTAACTTTACTTAGTATAGATATATGCAATAATAAGATTGATATTTATTGGTTACTGCATTTGTATTGGAAAATATGAAAGAGTTTTTTACTAATACTTCATGACCTTGGGAGTAAAGTATTACTTTGCAGAAATGAGTAACCTGTCTTATTATGTACTCATTTTGCTTTTCTGCCTAAGGATTAATAATAGAAAGAATACACTACAAGAAACAAATTAAATGAATTTATGCTGCATTCCAAAATAAGTACACAACCGTAGATTCATCAATAAACAGTAACAATATTAATGCACACATCACACTGTCATCAACCTTTGAATCTTGTTGCACGCTGAACATTAGTTTTTAAAATATTCTCATTTTGGTCTACTTAAAATTGAAATTTAGAGTCATATTGTGAGTGAATGTGCATTGAAACAACTTTTCTAGTTGATCTGGAATGGATGGATTTTTTTGGGGGTGTTTTGTCTATCCAACTCAGTTCTGCTTTTCTGCCTGTGATAGACTGAATTTATTAGGTTAATTTCATATGATGTACATGTGATTTGAGCATTTGAATTAACTGCACTGGTGTTTCTGTTTTGTCATTGAGTCTTTGGAATCATAATGTTGGGAAAATATGAATTTTAATTGAAATTATCAAAAAGATGCTGTGGTATATCACATTCATTTCGTTTTGAATGCAGTAGGGAGAATATGATTACAGTTGGAAATGTATTTGAAATTACAGTACAATTTCACTGTGTGTATAAAGTTTTGGAACTTATTAAGTTTTGGAACCTGTGACATGGTTCATGTCATTCTGATTTGCAGAACTAATAAAGTACAATTTTTTGTGGAAATTCAAGATGCATAAATTTAAGTATATTTATTGCCATTCTTACTACCATCTAAAGAAGACATGTGTTTATGCCCTGTCCCTTTGCATGTTCATTGTGGAGGTACCCCAGCTATGACGTGTATGGCTTCTATCACTAGCCTAACATTGTATCAAATTAATTAAGCAAGGAAAATTGCAAAGTAGCTTTTGTGTGGCGGTCCATTTATCCAGCAGAAATAAGACCTCTCTAATGCTCTTGTTTTCCTACCAAAACCTAGAGTTGCATTTATTTTCTCCACTTCAGAGTTTTGACCGACTTGTAAAATGGTACGTCTCTGATAGATGTGTAATAGCCATTAGCCTCATTATGCTTTTCTATGCTATTTTTATAGACCCAAGAGAGCACTGGTCATAGTCTGAACCATTCTATTTAGGAAATGTTATGAATATTTCTCCTAAATATCTGTTTAAATGATCAAATGGTATTTTCAATTAATGCATCTCTCACATTTGTTGTCGACATTGTGAATATCACTTTCATTCATTTGCTTGTTTGAGACTTTTATTGTGACTTGGTGAACTCATCCACACATTGTTAACTTTTATGATCTCTACTTTCAGATAGATGAAACAACTTGTTTAGTTCATTCACAAATCTAAATCAAAAGATAAAGTGTCTACTACATAAGCGTTAATTGTTTACAAAATTGTTCCTAAGACATGATACTGTTTTGGGATACATGTCCTGCAATATGAAGCCATGTGGTATGGAAAAATACTGAATGATTCTAACAATGTAAAGTTAACAACAACAACAAAATCAACATTTATAATACAGAGGGATATGAAATTGAAAGAAAAGATGGTATTGAAACTATTGATAAAGGGGGGGGGGATAATGGTACATAAACAGTCCCATTTCCATTGAACAAAGAAAAAACCTTGAGAGTTGTAACTATGTAGATACAAACCAGTCAATGCTAGAGTGTTATGTCTACAGGTTACCAGATGCATCTGTATCTAGGACAGAGGAGTTTGAAACTGAAGCAGGTGTCATTCAAGATCTTGATCTAGAAGTTATTGTATGTTAAATTTCAACATAGATTACTCAGATTGTAAGAGTGTAAGATGGCTATGTATGATAAAATTTTGTGGGTTATCACATCTTGTTACCTCACACTCCAGCATCACTGAAACATGTCTATAGATTTAAATCAGAGAATATTAATGAAGTACTGGTCCCTTATTTATTAATAAGTAACCATTATCATGTATGTATTACATGCAGAGTAAATAGTAAGGATATAAATTACAATTTACTATTCCATTTATGTGTATATATAGTAAGTGAACTGAAAAATTTAAATTCTAAGAAATGAACTATGAGCAGATGAGATAGGCTCATTCACTGAAATAAATGTGCTGATATTATTGCTGCATCACTTACTTAGATAATTAATCAAAACGTTATTTAGGGTATGTTCCAATCTCAACTGAGGTCTGCCAGGGTTATGCCTTTTAATAAAATCCAGATAATTATATACCTCTATCAGTTCTGTCAACCATATACAAACAGCTTGAAAGACATGTTTGCAAACAGCTCTGTGGTTACCTTTCAAAGTACAGTTTTCATCCATCTCAGTCTGGGCTTGAGACAATCATTCCTTTCAGACTGCATTAACAAAACTCATTGATGAATGGTTATTTGCTGCAGACAATGGAGAATTGGTTGGAAATATATACATTGATTTTAAGCTGACCTTTGATTTAGTTGACCATAAATTACTTGCATGGAAACTTGAAAAGTACAAATGTTTTGACTTGCCACTCTCATGATTCAAATCATACCTATCTTACAGAAGCCAGCAAGTTATTATTGGTAACATTAAATCAGAGCTGATGTCCATCAGTAAAGTTCCACACAAATATATTTTAGGGCCTGTATTATTTATATTGTTTTATAAATTACTTCTCACTGTAAATACAACATTCAAAAACTGATCCACTGTATATGCTGATGATACTTCTTTGCATAAGTCTGATTCTAACGTTAAAATGTTGAACAAACAATTTGGTGATTTATATCAAGATCAGTATTGGTGCTCACTGAACACCTTGTTTATCAATCCCCTAAATACCACGGCAGTTTTGCTTGGAAATAGGCAAAGATTATCAGTGAACAGAAATATGAATCTTGAGCTGTATACTGAAGATAACCTAATAGAAAATGTTTACACAGAAAAACCTTTGGGAGTTCATGTTGACAAGAATCTAGACTGGTGCAAGCAAGTGAACTGTATTAAGCTCAATAATTTGTATTTTACAGATGATAAAAAGTTTTCCACCACTCCATACCCCTGCCCCACCCCCACCCCCAATACATTTCATAAGTATGTGTAAGTTTAGGTCTGACCTAAAATTGACAGGCAGAAGTCTTAAGTCAAAGACTACCTTATAACTTATGTTGCTGAAACTGGAGGCAGTTGGTGACATGAAGTGATCATAACTCATTATGCCCCGAGTCAAGCATCTAAGTAGTCCCCTGCAGCATACAGGTAGCTCAATGGCAGTGTCAGTCTCATCTGTATATCTGTATCCCATATGTTAACTGACAATACCTGATGTTCTGACTTTAACAGAGGGGTCAGTTGAAAGAAGCTGGTTATGATTAATATCAGTTACTGTAATAGATAGCCTGTTACCATTGCATAGGTTACTCTTTTTCAGATGGAAAATATCCTTGAATGTGTGATGAGAAGTCATCCTCCAGTAGAATGACTCCATAAAGTTTGGAAGTCCATCTAGTAGTAATCATGCTTATGTATGCTAATCCTCATTCTTTTCCTTCAACCTGCCATGGTTTATATGGATTAAATCATGCTTTGTAGAAAATTGCCTCTACTTCAAGCATATATCTCGAATTGTGCATTGTTCACATTATATGCATAATTTTTATAGTGAAATATTATGCTCTGTTATAGTAAATATTCCTGTTCAGAATTAGCTCCCAGGAATTATTGGTATTCTTGGTTACATGTTTTATGACATTGTTTTTAGTTACTAATACACCCTTTAGTGGTTTTAGGGTACATTTATTGTCATTGAAAATTATTTTATTCTTCCGTTTTTCTCAAGTCAGGTAGGTATTTAGATTTCCCTGTCATTGCCAAATTGATCTATGGCCCCATCTTGATTCTTGTATTTATTTTAGAAGAGTATGAATCATGAAATCTATATTCCATTTAATCTGACTTTTGCAATTTTATTCTCCATAAGAGGCTTCACACAAGTTATAACATTCATACATGTTTTTAGCATCGTACACCTATTTGTTCATATAAAGTCATTATAGGATAGTATTCCATGTTATTATTTTACTTTTTGCAATCTTACCAAGCTGTTTTTTTTTGTGCTAATAATATATCTTCAGGACTTAAGTGTCTTTTATTAAAATTTCTGTATTCTTGGTTGTTTTAATTACCTTTACTCATATAATAAGCTTAGCATAGCTGTTCCTTTGTATATAAACATCAGTGGGGGTTTTAATTGTTTAATTGGATGACACCTGGCAGATGGGTTGTTGCTGCACAAAATGGCATTAAAAAACTGCATTTAATTCAAACTTTTACAAATAAACTTACCTAGAGGTTTTCAGTAAATTTTGTTTTCTTCGTTTCCTTGCAGCAGTATCTAAGCAAGGAGTGAAGAGGTGTAGGCATAACAAAGGCCCTTGGCACACCCACCCTATCTGCTTTGTCAAAGGACATATGGTTGACCCTTTTGAAGTTCATGGTCAGAAAAGGTCTGGGACCTTGCTGAATGCTGATGTACTTACAAGGGAAGGAAAAGAGCGTATGTCTTCTTCCTCAGAATTTTCAGGATTTTCCTTCTCTCAGTCCATGATGGTCTAAGAGAAGAATTAGTAAAGTCTCTTCAGAGGTGTTTAGTGTTCATGGGTCCCTTCTCAAGGGAGAAAACAAGCAGGTGGAGAATAAGCCACATCTTCCCATGAAGCAAAAGCATCACCTTTTGTAATCCCACCGGGCAGAGAGCAAACTGCACCCTCCCACTAGGGAAAAGCGGCATCCTCTCCTTTCCAGGAGGACAGAGAGTGAGTATTTCCCTCTCATGAGGGAGGAGCTGCAACCTCTTCCATCCTGTAGGGAAGCGTGTTGCATTCCCCCCACCATGAGGAAGGAACAGCATCCACTACTAGCCTACAAATTGGTGTCAGCTGAGAGTGAGATGCACCTGTTCCCCCCCTCCCAGAGGGTGAAGCAGCACCTTTTAGCCCCCAGAGCCTGTTGTTAGTCACAGGATCAAACCACCCAGTAATGGTAGAGTTATGATATAAATCTAACAGATCTGAGGAATGATCTTCCTGATGATGGCCGGGTCCTTCCTATAATACCAATTTTGTTTTCAAGATCTTCCTCCTGTGTTAAGGTCCCACATGTGCTTCCACCAGTTGAATCTGGTATGATTAAAGGAAGACAGGTACATGTACTATAGCATCCAATCTATGGCTATCTACTCCTAGATCTTCCTGGCATCAAAAAAAGAGAAAAATTCATACTAAGTATTGATCTTTACTCCTTAAACAAGTTTGTGAAGGACAAGTCTTTAAAGTTAGAGACCACAGCCTCAGTTAGCAATACCATAAGACCTGCCAGTGGGTGGTCTCCACCAATCTTCAAGGAAAATCTTCCATATTTCATGCTCTTCTCTTCAGCCTAGCCTCCACACACTCAGTTTTTACCAGGGTCACAGTAGTTGCAGCCCGCATAAGGTCACTTGGTATCTGAATCCTGCAATATTTTGTTGATTGGTTGATCCACAATGGCCAGCTAGAGTCCCTCAGACTGGATCTTTTGCAATGTTTTTCCATAGTGACCAGTCTGGGTCTTTTACTCAACCTAGTGAAATCGAAGCTTACTTTGTCTAAAGATTTTGTTCTATGTTGGGATAAATTTCCTACGGAACATGTATTCATCCATTTCCCAAGGGACAGAGTGGACAAAATCCTACCCTGATGGTGGCACTGAGAGCTCAATCCATGTCAATTCATCTGTTTCCTTCTCTTATGGGGACCTGGAACTACACAACAAACCTGGTTCCCTTAGGCAAGCTGTACTTGTGCCCTCTCTAGTTTATCCTTCTGGCAAACTGGAAACTGCATAGGTGCCCTCAGAATGCTGAAGTTTCCCTTGGTCTTGATTTTCACCATTGTCAGATTTGGTGGGCAAAATGAGACTGGTTTCTTGCCGGCATCTCCATGCATACCCCTGAACCTCACTCCTGTCTGCTCACAGATGCAACAGATTCCAGGTGGGATGTTCATCTTGAGCCAGAAGGACTGATTCTTCAGGGTTCATAGTCCCAAGAAGAGTATATCCTCCACATAAACAATTTAGAGATGTGGGCAGTGTTCTTTTCCCATAAGGGGTACATTGACAAAATAAGGGGTCACTGCATAATTGGGTACATTGACAAAATAAGGGGTCACTGTATAATTGTCTCCTCCAATAAAATCTTGGTAGTGGCTTACCTCAGGCGACAAGGAGACACACGTGTACCTTCACTGTGCTTGGAGGTTTGGACCTAGAACCTATTTTGCTGGACAACCTCAGCAGAGGTTACCCTCTGAGTTTGCCATATTCCTGCCAAAAAGAATATTCTGGCAGACAGTCAGTTCAGGAAGGGAGAGATTGTCCTCACAAAATAATCTGTTCACCAATCTATAGCAAATTCCCTGTTCAGAATTTGGAGGAGACTTATAGTGGACGTATTTGTGACAAGGTTAAACAACAAGCTCCCTTTTATGTTTCCTCAGTCCCTGACCAGAGGACTTAGTCAGAGGATGTAACATTTTATCCTTAAATTGGGATCATCTCCTTGCTTACACCTTCCTACCCTTTAGGATGATACCACAAGTTCTTCACAAAGTAAAGAACTCCACTGATCAGCTTAATGTAATAGTCCCTCCATGTCCTCAGTGGAAGCCATTTTAGGGTTCTAAAAATATTTGTTGATTTTCTATCTAAATCAGCATCAAGAATAACTCTAGCTGTATTTTTTAAAAATTTCATTAATCATTTTTATGATTTTCTGTACCACTCTTACCCCAGGTAGAACATTAGTATTCTAGGTGTGGCATCATACTTGCATTGTAGAATATCTTTCTCTGTTCTTGAGGGAGATAAGATTTTATGATGTTAAAGAGATAAAGCAGCGAGTTAACATTTTTTCATGACCTTATGAACTTTCGTTTTCCAGCACAAGATGTTGTCTAACTAGATGCCAAGTAGTTTTTTATTTTCAGACTGTTGTATATCCATTCCTTTTATCATTACTTTGAAATAGTTTTTCTCAGCATTTACTCTTGCTTGAATGCCAGTGATCATGGCTTTTGATTTTGGCTGTATTATCTTCATACCATTGTGCTCACACCAGTTATTTATTTTTACCAGATCTTTATTTAATTTAGTGCTAATCTCATGGCCTGTTGATCCAGTGTTATTTAATATTGTGTCATCTACAAACATGTTAGTGGTGGATAGCTCAATGTAATATGGTAAACCATTTCAAGAGTAATGGGCCAAAAAGTGATCCTTGTGGAACACCTGATGTTATCAGCTTCTTATCTGAAAGTTTATTTAAAATATAAACTTGTTGTCTGCCTTCAAGATGGGTTTGAAACCAAGTTAAGCTTTCATGGTTAACTTGATATATACTGAGCTTTTCCAGCAGGATTTTGTGATTTGCAAAGTCAAAAGCCTTTGTAATGTCAAGAAACATTGTGTGTACAAGGTTACCTTGATCTGTGGCTGTTAACTAATTATCCACTAATCTAGTTAGTGTAATCTGGCATGAGTGTCCTTCACAGAAGCCTGATTGTTGTGAATGTAGTAAATTAAATGAATCCAGGTAGTTCTAAATTCATTGCAAACAATTCTTTCTAATATCTTTGGAAGTTATGATAAAACTGATATAGGTCTATAGTTATTCATATCAGAAAGATCTCCCATCTTATGTGTTGGAGTTACTTTTGCCAGTTTTAGCCTGTTTGGAAAAATACCTGTGGAAATACTTAGATTGAAGATATATATAAGTGAAGGTGCAATCAGTTAAGATGAGAGCTTTAGGAATTTTGCACTAATATTAACTAGACCTGAGAGTTCTGACATCAAGTTTGTCTAATTCATTTAAAATGAATTCAAGGCTTATTTCTGGTATTTTGAGGCAGTCTTTTTTGCCAGGTTTTGAGGAAATATGCTCATATAATTCATCACTGGAGAATCTTTTATGAGCTGTGAGATTCACAAGTTTTTCATCTATATTCACATAGTAATTGTTGAGTACATTTGCAATTTCAAACTAAGTCTTAAGTATATCAAGTTCAGGAGACAACATCCAAGGTCTGTGATGTCAAGTAGAGAATCTTTTATGATTGGAGAAGTTGCAAACATGTTACTCCTAGCTGTCCCTCCATAAGAACAGTGGCTGATTTTCCTCACTTCATTTTTTAAGATAAACATAGTTCAGTTTCTGATATCAACTGCTGTAGGGTAACCTTTCCAACACTCTCTAATTTAGGAAGAGCCCAGCCATAGCACACCTGATCAGATATTTAGAGTTGTAAAGATCGGTGTCTTGCTTGCTTGCCTAGATGGAATGTCTTGTGTGTCTTGTGGTCTCTAACTAAAAGCCACTATGTACCCTTGAAAGAAGTTTCTTTTGGTAACCATACCCATAAGACTGTTTTCTTGCTCTCCTTAGCATCCATAACACAAAGGAATGATCATGTCCTATCTACAGAACCAAGCTATCTAAGGTTCAGTGGAAATTGTGAGTCAGTTTCTCTGCTTTGTCAGCCAGGTTTCCTAGCAAAAATAGTTTTCATTTGTTTCTCCACTCCTGAGTGAGATCTCTAGTCCGAGTTTGTATTTATGCTAGGGATGGTTAAGAAAGATTATTATGTCCAGTCAGATCTTTATGTATTAATTTGGCAATTCTTAATGGCAAAAGAAGCATGTTTTCTTTCTCCTTAAGGCCTCAGCTGATGTTTCAGCTTCCACCATTTTAATATGGATGAACTTAACTATCAAGAGAGTCCCTTACCAAGAGGAATCTTTCTTTCATGAAGATCAAAGCCCATGATGTTTGAGCCATTGCTACCTCAAGGGCTTATGTAATTCATACATCTCTGGAGGATATCTGAAAGCCACTTATTGGCATTCTCACATGACCATCACTTTTTTCCTTTGCACCTTAGCTCACCAAATTAAAGGCATATTTTCTTTGGGGCCAGTAGTCATAGCTCAGAAAAGTGGTCCATATGGGTATCATCCAGTAGAAGTCTATACTTCTACAGTGAGGATGAGTATTACTTTGTTTTTCTTTGCCATTTGTGGGATAATAGGCCTCTCACTGAACTGGTTCTTCACCTATGCAGTAGCAACAGTTACATATTACTGATATTAAAATGAAGTGGGGGGGAGGGTTAATTAATCTTTATGATGTAATACTATCCTGTTTCTATTGCCATATTTCCACCTCCAACCCAGCAATGATATCCCACTAAAGGCTATGTCCTGAAAAGAATCAAGATTAATGTGCATTGGCTAGATGACGAGTTGGACTTCAGAACTTTATGGAGTCACTTTATGAGAGGATGAATTCTCATCACACATTCAAGGGTATTTTCTGTCTGTAAAAGAGCAAGCTATGCAATAGCAACAGCTAAATATTAATCATTAAAAATTTGTTTGACCCACTTTCCCAAATAGTTCTTTCCTCCAACCCAACTACATTTTTGCTTGTTCCTTCATTCCTCCTATTTAATGTAAGTTGAACATTCCTGACTCCTCATTTTCCATCCCAGCCCTCCCAGTTGCAGAAGAAAACAACATAAAACTCTGTAGTTCACACAGAATCATATATATATATAGCAAAGAAATTATTTTGTGACCTTGTGTTCATTTGGAGTGTAATAAGTGCCACTTTTTGCACCATGGAGACTGGAATTTCTCTTGGATGATGCAACTGAAAAGTGTTGTTCATATTTTTGTAGAAGGTATATGGCAAGATCTGGAGAAGAACATGTCACGTGTATTTGGGATGGCATCTGAGGCTGTATGTAAAACTCTCAGAGGAATATGTCAGCTTTTGCTCCACAGGGACACTGTTATTCTTGCTGACCTTCTCCTAAAGTCTCATGAAGTCATGACAGGTAATTTTGCCAGGTGTTTCAGCTCTGTTTCATGCCTTTCATTGTACCTTTTAATTATTTACTTTTATGGACATAACAGAGTTTATGTGGCAATTGCCTTTGCTGTTGACCTCATAAATTCCTGCCATTGCAGAAAATATTATTTAAGATTACAGTATCTGGTATCTAAAGTTCTATCTTTACCCGCCTGTACTAGTTTAAAAAATTTTAAAATATACATAGAAAATATTTTTGGGTTTTCATAAGGTGTTATGACATTGTGTGTCTCTTTTACTTAAGTACTGAAAGTTATTCTTAAATATCCATAGATATATACTCTTTTAATGTACACTATATATGGTCCAAGCTATCTATTTAACGGTCAGTTATGTCAAAAATCAATGGCTGGCTAATGGAATAGTTACTTAAACTTACAGCTGTAGGATTTTAACTGGTATTTTGGTATACTGTGGTAAGATTCTGCTGGTACATGTACTGTAGTAAGAATAATAACAATAATAATTGATTGTTTTATTTAGGGAAGGTAGCTCAGTTACAGAACTAATCTATCTTTAGGCCTTCTAGCTGTTATGTTCAATTTATACAGTATTATACAACATGATTTGATAAATTTGGCTTGACACTAAGAATTAAGTGATTCTAAAATTTCAATGTTTCAAGCCTGGAACATATGCAAAAGCATCTGTGAACACACAAACACATATAAAATGTAAAATATTCTGTATTGAAAAATTCAACTATGAAATAAGATGTATAAGCAGAGAAAAACAGGAGGTATTTATAGTACACCTCTCCCTTGATAACTCGCGCACAACAGGATCCAAAAACATAGATCGCACTATAAGCAAGGGCGCGAGCTATTGAGGGACCTCCATAACAACATGAAATGATGCCATCCTCAATGGACATCGAGAAAACTGCTGGGCCGGGGGGGGGGGGGCAAATGGTCTGTTTAATGGCTGAATACTCATTTTGAAATCACATTGGGAATAATTGTCAATAAAGCGATTTATCGATCAAGTTATTCATTTTTATGTCAAAAATAAAAAATGACATTTGTTTTCAAGATGCCCAACTGCTGAGAGATTGCTAAAAAAAATGACATTTATTTTCAAGATGCCAACTGCTGAGAGATTGCTAACATTATTCCAACTGGTTTCAACAATCCTTCATGTGTATGTGAAAACATTGTGTATTACATCGCTGCTTTATGTAGTCTAGTTCCCTACTCCTTATGCTCCTTGCTTTGCTCTCTACTAATTTAGAATGCAACACAAGGATCATAATAATCAGGGGACCAGACTATATAGTGATTCAAAATTCAAAACAAGATTCCTTTTATTAAAAAAAAAAAAATGGTACATTTAGATCGTGAAACAGCCTTCAACATCAAAACTTCTTTTTTTTATTATTGTTCTATTAGTACAATATTGATACCATGATTTTATTACAATTAACAGTGAAACTTCTCATCCGTGAAGAAATCTCCAAGTGGCAATTCAGGAATTACAAGTTAACTACAAACTCTGAAACTAGCTTCTCATTAATAAAACGTATATGTGAAGCAGAATTTTATTTCATCAAGTATTCATTTCGCTTGGTTGTTTATCTTTGATCACATTTGTGAATGAGTATGCTGATTTGAGGTGTAGTTTAATTATATTACATTCACAAAAGAATTATAAGTGTTGATTGATCACTTGAAATGAATTGACCTGACACTAACAGGGCATGCTAGCTCTTACATAGGTTGGATTTGCATGAATTTGAACTTTTCATATATTCCACCCACTTTATTTGATATAAAAGATGCAGTTAAAATGGTAATACAAAAAGGTCTGCTTTTAATTCATTGCAACAATACAACAAATACTTTTGCAATCAGGTATCAAAACAAGGTTGGCACTTTTAGGTTCTCAAAGAAACGCTTGCGGACATAGCTGTTATGGTAGATTGGCCTATTTTACGTTTGAATACAACTGGGTACATTGTATTTACAATCATTACACTTAAACCAAACTAAAAGATAGAACTAATACTCAAATTTCGATTGATAAAAAAACAACTAATTTATTTGGTATTTATTTAAAAATTGATGCCACAAGTAGGCATTAGTGACATTGTCATTGATCGAAATTTCATTGCATACTGTTATTTATGCTGAACCAAGAATGTTGTTTGGAAAGAAATTTAACAAAATACATGACTTCCTATTAAAAGTTGATTATTTCATAACGTTGACTCATATTTCCAGGTCATATCAACCGTTTTTGACGATAGAACGAGCTATATATCAAGGTTTCAGTTACCAATTTTTATCGCAATTTTTTTCATTTTCATCAAATAGGGGTCAATTGTTTGGTACTTTCTAGTTTTAAAAAATTGGGATCCACAAGTGACCCCACATTATAAGCAGGTTCATGAGTTATCAGTGCGTGAGTTATCGAGAGAGTGGTGAACTAGAACTGTTTAATTATCTTAAGATTTCATCCCTTTGAGACATTGATTATGAAAAGAAGAAATGCTAGGAGCCTGCCTTATGTCACAGGGAATGTCGTTCCACACCAGTGGACCAGTATATTGAAAACCCTTTTTAAACAATTCCTTCTTTGGCCTTGGTATGATGTAATTTTTACTTCTAACAGACCTTAAATTTGGAGTACCAGCACCATCTCTTTGGTGAAAGATATTGCTTAGGTAGACATAAATGGTTACTTCTGGATACTTTGTACATAAATTTGGCTTTTCTAAGAAATATTCTTTCTCCTGGGTAACATTTTTATATTATTCATTGCATCCTGGAAATTGTCTATACACTGATCTAAGAATGAAATACCTGTATAAAATCATCTTCCTATATTATAAGCGTACTACAAGCTAAAATACAGATGCTATTTGGTTTCTCAAAAATATGAGTAACAAGTGTAATACTAGCATATCTCAGGCGTAAGACAAGCATACTTAAGGCATACATAGAGACGAATTATTTGAATTAGTATGCCTGTATTTAAAAAGTAGATTAAACATCAGTGTAATATGGTGTATTACAGGCGTAATCACAAAAAAAGATGTTCACAGCATGTGTGATCGCATGATTCACACAAAATTTGTATGACTTCATGCACTTGGATAATGGTAATGCATGAGAACTCCTGCAAATTAATTTCGCGTCGCGCATATGAAAATGTACTCTGCACAGTATACAACTCTATTCAGCCATTCACCCTTAAAGTACTTATAGAAGTGGTAAGAATATTGTAGTGCTTGTTGCGACGTGTATTTTTCTGTAACTGTTTTTACATCTGGTTTACTTGGCTTGACATGCATGGTTGTTAAACTAAATTTGATTGGCACATTGGACCCAGTAACTTGAGTCAAAGTTTGAACCTTGCATAAACGAAGTTTTACAAATGCGCGTTTATAATACAGGCTATGTAGAAGACCCAAAATGGTGGATTCACAGCATTGAGTGGCGCTCTACAGTTTTGTATTTTGCATAGGGTTAGAATTTTAAAGAAATAGAACTTCCCTGGGTTTCCTCTTTGGTTATACTGGCTATAGAGCACATTGATATTATTATTGTATGATTTAATTTTGATTGTTTGGCTGAAACTTTTATGTCGCAAGCATCAAGTTACATTCCTTTTGAATAATTCTCCAACATTTCCCCCCACGGAATGGTATTTATTAGTGTCAGAGTCTCAAACAAGTCCAGCCCCCTGCCACCATAATAAAATGTGAGCTATTTTAAAAATGCACATTACATTTTATCAACATAGCAACCATTTTTATGCTGAAAGACAGGATCATGAAATTAGCCAGAATTATTAATGAGACGTCAACAGTACAGTTTGAAAAGGGATGAAACAGATGAGGTTCATAAAGGTCCAAGGTTAAAATATTTGCTTATTATTTAATATCGATGAAAGTGAATTTGCTTGGTTATCATTTATTTTTTTAATTTCATTGCAAATAAATGAAAAGAAACATTTTTATTATATATTTCTTTTACTTAATGCAACAGCATTAAATTTAAGTGGACTTTATTTCTATATTCTAAGACTTTCGATTTACCCCTATAAGGTCACTACTCACACAAACATGTCTCAAGGCATATTATGTAAGCAAGAACAAAATAAGCATAATAAACTTATTTTCATCAGTGTTAATGTACCATTTTGTTCAAAATGTAATACCTAATGATATGAAAACAAGAAAAATAATGGCATAAATTTTCATATTTTGTTTTAAGGTGGCACTCTGCAGTTTTGTATTTTGCATTTGGTTAGAACTTAAAAGAAAAAGAATTTCCCCAGGTTTCCTCAGTGGTTATACTGGCTATTTCAAAAATACTTTGTATATCTTAGGTATTGTTCAAAGAACCTTTCATTCCCTTTATTTTGGTGTATGATTGATGGGTGTAATATGGATTATAGAGTATACAGCTTAGCATTACCCCAGATGTGCACCTTTCAGAAACTGCTAGCTCCACTTGGTCATTTTCACTTCCTGAGCTTCAGAGGTAATTGATTTTCATAACCTCATAACACATAACAAATACATTTGTTGGCAGAATTCACAGCAATTCAGCCATGTTCCTTGTCTGCTGAAGAAAGTTTATTTTATTGCTTTTCTTCAGGCTTCAAGTTTTGTCTACATCTTCTTGAATAGCTCACATTTTCAGCAACATCATTTAAATTGATCACTGATGGGTTTGGCAGTCCACATTTACAGACCATGCATTCACATTTTCTGAAATAAAGATACATGTGATAAGAAAATGCAGTTAATTTATTTAATGAAGAAAGTTGAAATATTAATTTTTAATTGATGTATCTGATTTCAGTTTGCAGGGCATACAGTATGAAAATTGAGGGGGGGTATTGTTTGTTTTAATGGTACTTTAAACATGTTTGGCTATATCAGTTATATTTCAATGTTTGCACTTTTAAGTCATCTTGGTAATGTGTCATCAGTTCACCTTTGTTTCAAGAATTTATATTTGTATGCACTTGTTTGTTTGTTGTTCTCTTTCCATTATCCACAGCAGCCATATAAGACTAATTCTACAGTTTAAGCAGGAAAAGAAGAGACAGCCTCAGAAGTACTGGCCACTTGGTTAAAGGCAGCTATTAAAATCAGCAACTCAAACTCCACAAGATCAGTTGCAACTAATGAAGATCTCAGCTCATGAAATAGACTGATTTCCATGAGCATGGCCTTGGACTGGAATGTCTAAATTCGGGATATAGTGGAATCAGTTGGCTGCCATGTCCAGTCAGCTTTCTCCAGCTTCTGTTTGCATGATATGGCCTTGCAATGGAGAGAGCTGAATCTTGTCAAACCACTGGTAGCTGCCCAGACCTTATGTCCTATTCATAAAAGCACAGCTACAGACCCAGGCATGAATTTACCATTTTCACTGGATTCACTTGGGAAACATTTGAATAATAAGTACAGGATCCCACAGGAATCTCGCTTGCACATGTTTAAACACATTAGTTGCATTAAACTAACATCAGAACTGTAATTCATCCTTTGAGTAAAGTGATCATGTTCATACTGTTTAATACCAAGGTAGGATACTCTGGATTTCCTCCTCTAATCTGTTCTCCTATTGTTTCCCTAATCAGGCAGTGTATTTACTGGATAAAGCAAATTTTCTGTAAGTTATGTTTCTCTGTAAATATTTAACCTGATCACATTATAAAAAATCCTCCCACCCTTCCCCACAATAAAAGTGCTATGTTAAAGGTTTTGCTTTTATTACAAACTGATTACATCCTAGATACCAATGTCCCCCTAATGGGTATAAAGGAGATTTCACCTGTAAGAGGTTTTCCACTTTGTCTTTAGGTTAGATGAAGGGGGGGGGGGCTCTTTCAGGGGGGTAGCAGAGATTGGTCCTAATATTAATGTGATCAGGTAAGTATTAATAGGGAAACAATTTACTAAACATTCGTTTTCCCTAAATCAAGAGTTTTTCTTTTAGAAAAAGTATTCAGTGTTTGAAGCAGAGAAATGTTGAACTTGTACCTATCATTTATTCTTGCCTATAAGGAGTCCGCATTATTTCCCACAAGGCTTTTATGACTTCAATACATGTAAGACTTGAAAAAGCGAGCTGTCTTTTGCATTTTGAAAACAGTAGAACAGAGGTACAGATCTGAAAAAAAACAGGTCCTTGAATCAGATGTTTAAAAAGATGCAAAACGAGGACTCATCTTTTGAAATTGCAGGTCGAGGGCTATAGATTGAGGCCTGGAAGCATGGAGTCGCTCCACCAACAGTTCTGATATGTCACTTGAACATGCTAAAATGCAACTGGATAATTTATATTTTATGGAAAATGTAGTTTTCATTTTTGTAAGGGACTCAGATATAACCTATTCACATTATTCATATTTTAGGGTTTTGTACAATCTTTAAAAATGGTGAATTTTTGGGAACAAAAATTTTATTGGCTTCTCCAGACCTGCAAAACTTTTCTGGGAAGGGAAGAGTTAGTTAAATGATCCAGTTATAAAATAGTCTGTTTCATTAGTAATAACTAGTTTTAATATTATTTAAATTTCAGGAATAGAAGCAAATTCCATATCCATTGTATCAGTTGAAAGAAATTTCAGTGATGCACTTGTGAAACCAGATCTCAGTTCTGTACTTGATCACACATACAGGACAATTGCACACACCATTTTCATTGAAGCTGTCCGTCTTGGTTTCCGTGAGCAGCGAGTTCCTTGGAATTTATTCCTAAAAATCTTCAGGAAGAAACATGGGGAGATTTTTGAAGAATATGTTAGGAAAATAACTTCTTTACTGATCTACTCAAGTGAGACAATTGTAAAAGAGTATGATGGAGAAAGCTTCATGATCAAGGCACTTTGCTGCTATATCACCAGGCTTGCCAAGGAGGAGCTCTGGAAGGAGTATCAGGATGTACAGCTGGTTTTAACTGACATGCTGTTCAAACAAACCACTCTTGACGTTCTGAAAAAACTTGCCAAGACTACAAGTCTTACAATCTGTAAACAAGTGGAACAAATCTTGAGACAAAGATGGATCATTCAGGGATACAACCCATCCAAGAGAGGAGAGATTGCCTTAGCCCAGGCTCTTCTTTGTGCAAGAGAAATGGGTGAAGCTGCAATTGGGAATAACTTAAGTGATAATAAAGATGTTTTTGAAGCCTCATGTGGTATTGATGAAGATCCAGGTCAACATGTCAAGCTAGTTACCTATCTGCAGTTCAAGAGAGTGGAAACTCGTCTGGCTAATTGTCTCTTGGCCATGGTTCAGCTCAAGGCCAATGATTTGGTAATTGATTGCCTACAGGAATATCTCAGCCAACAGTTAAGTGGCTGGAATAAAAAGCAGGGAACAGGTGCACAAATGGATAATTGGAAAAAGCAGTTCATTTCTTTCATTGCAGAAAGCATATCTGTGAAGGTTAGTCTGCTTTTTCTGTCTCTTAAAAATTATATACTTATTGTCAGTGTTACGACTTCATTTATTTTCCACACTTTGACATAAAGCTGGTTATGTGATAAATGAAATTCAACCCATTTGATAATGAAGTAAATTAAATCTGTTCAATGATTCATTTTGTTGCTCACTGTAAGCACCACCTAGCAGTTGAGGTCATTCAGCTCATTTCATTATATTTTAATGATATGAATACAAATATTACTAGCAGATCTTTCTGTCATCAGATGGTCCATGTAGAGCACCTGGAACATACAATGTTTACAATTACACTGTTATAATGCACTTTGTTGTTATTGCATTATATCATAAAATTGCTACAACAGCAGATATTGACCTTGTATTTAAATCCAACATTTTTTCTTTTATTTCAAGGTAAATCATGGTTGAATTAAAGCATTCCCCACTGTAGCTCAATGAGTAGACTTTTATATTAAATAATTAAAGTTTTATATTGTTATGATCACTATTTTACATCTGTTATCAAAGAGAAAATCATGGTAAGAAGATATAGCAATGACAAGTCATTATCTTCATTTATTTTGTATGGCCACCTCATTTTGCTTCATCTGGTTATGTAGAAATAGGTCCAGATTACTCAAAAAAGCACTGCAACATTACCAGTTTTCTTCTATTTTTGGTCAGCTGAATTTGGAAGAAGAAGAATTTGCTAGGAGAGACCACTGTCAAAACTTGCTTGATGCTGTCCTTGAGACTGAAAGTCTGCAACATGATCTCTTCATGCACACCACTGTTCCACTGATGGAAGGGAATCAAAAGGTCAAAACAAGTTCCATAATAGAAACAGATAGAATAGAAAAGGTAATATATAACTTGAAATTATAACATCTCAGGCAGGCCACATATATATATTTTAATTGCAAAGTTAAACATTTTCATTGTTTTTGCAGACCAAATAAGAAGTAACATTTGTGTGGATTCCCACATGAACAAAATGCAAATGCCCAAACTTAAGTCAGGCAATACATTGATGTTTCTTAAAATGTTTTATCACATTGATATCTTGCTGTACACTTGGCCAGTGAAGAGGCTATTTTGAACTATAGAAATAAGCCTAGAAGATTTTATTTATAGATTTGATTTTTATTTATAAAAGGAAAAAGAACCCTGAAAGGTTTCAGAAATTTCCTTCACTCCCATGCTAAGATGTTATGATCAAAATTTTTCATAACTGAAATTTCCTGAAGGTAATGAGTTACCCTGACAATATCATTGCTTGAATCACAGCATTTTTATATGCCATTTCAGTCGAGTGATTATGTGGAAATGGTCAAACATCATCCCTGCTCCAGACAAGCTATTTACAAAGTGTGGTACTGGTGGTTGGTGGAGAACTCTAATGCCTTTTGATCTTGGATTGTTAACCACAGATGCTGCCAGGATGCATTATTGTATACATTACAAAAAATGTTTTGCATATTTGGACAGTAGTGAATTGTGAGAACTCTGGCAAGGTTGTGCATATGGAAATGTACTCTGCGCAGTATACAGTTTAAACTATTAACCCTTAAAGTGCTTGTCACCACATATTAGTTGTGCCACTGGTAGAGGTCACTAAGCACTTGCCTTTAAATGTTTTTCAGGCAGATAGCTGTTTACACATCTACATATTTCTGCTTGACATAAATAGTTCTAAAACTAAATTAGATTGACACATTGGGCCCTGGAACAAGCTTTCTGTCAGAGTTTTAACTTTGCATTCATGAAGGAAGTTTTAATAACTGTTTAAAATATGAGCTGCCTAGAAAACATAAAACGGCTGACTCTCAACATGTTTCCTCTTCAAATGACAATTTTGTTGGCAGATACTGATAGATGATAGTGATGATGACTGATTTTTTCTGTTTTAAAATATAACTACTTATTCTAGCTGAAAAAGTGTTTACTGGAAATATAACAGATTGATTTTGAACCACAGAATGATGTTGTATGAGTCAGTGCTGGATGGACATTAAATAGACAGCATGCCAGTCAACCCACTATTCAGTGGTAGTTCAGAAATGTAGAAAAGGCAGAATACCAAGCCAAACAAAAATTAAAAATTAAAACGTAGAGTGCAATCTTCATTTCTTTTCTTAAACAATTCAGCCCTAAGTTATCCAGTGCTATAAAACTACAAAGTGTTCTTAGGGTTAAGATATATTGAATATAACAGAGATTAAAAGTTAAAGATATTTATTTGATTAAACTAAATTTGTCTGAAAAAGCAGATTATGGTATTGATGGCACTAAAACCCTATTACAGCAGTATGGAACAGGAAAGAAAACTGGCACAGTAGTTGGTAAAGTTCTGATTTAGGAAAGTGAAACGGAATTCATGTTAGTGAAAAATCTTTAGTTTGGAACAGATATGTCAGGTAGACAATAACTATGAGCTGTGGAAAATTGTACATAACAACCATAAAGAACAGTTTCCTAACTCGTTCAAGTGGCTTAACTAGCTATGTATATACTCCTTCAGACTGCAGACTGTGAAAAAGGGGGGTTCTCATCACAAAACAATACATATACACAGATATAGAAAAGATTTAGCTCAGACAGTCAACAGAATAATGCTTGTACAACTAGAGCAGACATCTTTTAAGTATTTTGATTTCAACAGAGTTCAAACAGAGTGGTGGAGGAAGAAACAGAGGTGGAAAATTTTAGCGTTAGATAAATACTAAACTATATCTATTTCCAACACCACCCTTTATTTTAGTGACAAGGGGGAGCTGCCCCCTTTCAATAAAATTCTGGCAGTATCTCTCTGTCCACCGAAAGAGGGTTTTACATGAAAGCAGTATATAACTTTTCACCATGTACTTGGCATATACTGTACCTCTTACAGTACTCATGTTTTCTCACCTATGCAACAGAAATTTAGCTGTTTTGCTAACCTTACTTTTCTTATAATAATAAAAATAATGATGACTTTATTTAAAGAAGCTCATTTGGTCAACTGACCACTCTTCCATGAGGCCTTCTAAAGTGACATTTGTACAAATATATATATATATATATATATATATATATATATATATATATATATATATATATATATATATATATATATAATGCACAGTGTTCACAAGATAAGGTGTCTTTAGGAAACAAATGCTGTTAAAAACTCAACAATTGATCTACTGCTACAATAAAATATGTACAAGGCTTCAAGGATGAGTTCATACAGGATTCATACAAATAGACGTAGTGAACATGTGTAAAACATTATAGGTGAGTACATGATAACCGTGTTGTAAAATGTAGTAGTACTAAATTAAACAAAATCATACAGATGATTGTTTCTGTAGATGTTGACTAAGATTAGCTTTTTAAAAGCTTGGCATGTGTCAGCTGACTTTATATAAGGTGGTATCTCAGTCTGGTTGTCTCATTCAGGTTGTTCACGCACTAGGAACTACTTTTAAAAAGAAGAAACCTTTTGTGTCTTTTGCTGTACCTGACAAAGTTGTTTTGAGAGAAACAGACACACACACATGCACACAAAGTTGAACTATTTGTAAACTATAAGTTAGTTCTATATGCATAGTGAATTTTATCCTATGTGTAGGCCTGACTCAGTAGATTTTCAGGTCAGCACCATTAAGTATAGCTAAAAATACCTAATTAATTTTAAATACTTCATGTGAAATGAATTAGATACTGTTAGCTACATTTAATCATGCTGACCTGAAAAATTATTGAGTTACAGATAGGATAAAATTCACAATGCTGTGTTAAACGAACTATGAGAGAAAGCACTGTTCCAGGCAACAGACACACATCACTGACTACAAAAGTGACAAATTCAAACTCTCTCCAGAGCTACCACAAAGACTGCAAACACTAAAATGTGTTTTGTCAGACCTGCATTCTTCAGACTTTGTCAAACACCCCCAGACAGCGCCAGTTGAAACATTCGTCAGTCCACACCGTATTCCACAAGAAGATTACCATGTAGTGTATCATTGCACTAGTAAAAGCAACACTTGTCATATTTCCAGGAAAGAAAATATTAATTTCCAAGAATATCATGAATTAGAAATCTCTTCCATGACACTACACACTCTACTTAGAACTGTACAGCAGTCTGTACCTAGTATTGTAATGTATCATCATGTTGCCTACCTTAGACCTTTTTCCAAATTAGAACTGATGAAAGTTAAAAGTTTTCTGTATAAAAGATATGAGATACTTATTGTTATTTTCATATGACACCTGTTGATTAAATGTGATAATACACTAACAAGATCAAATGGTTTTATGTTTCTAATTTCTCATGTATAACTTGTTTACTTATGGTCGACAGGTTGCCCCATTGCCCTCATTAACATATTCCTATAAATGCACAGTACTGTATTTTGAAAAACAAAACATGGCTCAAGACACTCATTGTACTTCCAACACCAAACAATTATAACTTGTTTCCTTACTTTTTTTCCCTTTTGTAAGAATGGCATATATAGCTAGATTCTACTTAGATTTTCATAAAAGATTACAAAACCTAATGGCCTTTATATAGTGGGAGCACTAAAGTCTAATAGTACCTGATGAATACCAGTAATCTATTATCTAAATTGCACAAGAGCAGGGTTATATTAATTGGAAAAAAAGGGTGAGAAAACAAATCTATGTTGGTGTTTGTACCAAGACAAGGAAATCCCAGTTGCAGGGTTACATTATTTGTCTCTACTTGGCTTAGCCTTCTGGGGAGACAAATAATGTAACCCCTTGACTGGGATTTCCTTGTCTCAGCACAAACACCAACATGGATTTTTGTAATCTCAGCTAGCCATATGGGCAAATAAGCTTATGGAATGGTCCAGTATCTGTCAACACTTATTTTTAATCTTCTTAGAAACCACTATTTATGGACCAGTTTCAGCCAAATTTTGAACAGAGTGTAAAGGTCTTTCAAATTTATACAAATTATGCCAATCAAGAATCAGATATGATTAATTATTTGACACAAATCTTTAAAACATATTGGCAGTTTAGTGACATTGATATTAATGGTTGTAAAAGGACAGATAAAACAGCCAAAACTGCCCTGCAGTCACCAGTTTCCAAATTGACTTAGAATATTATAAAATCAGCATATTCTGTATACTGGCAAAATGTATGGAGTGAAACATTTCGTACATTGGGAATTTGTGCTACAACTGTGCCTTTAGAAACTTATATTCACAGTTGATAAGTAACTGTTTTAACTGATAACAATACACTGGTATTGACCTCATACTATGCATAAGTACATTGCAATAGGTGTGAGATCAGCTTGTGGCTTCTGTAAACATTATTGTTATGAGTCTATGCTCTTAAAATAAGTAACAGAAAAGAGTGAAGGTAACAAGCTTTGTAAAATTTAACAAATAATTTATTTCCCTAGAATACAAAGTGAAAACTGAGAAAAAAGAACTTACAGTTTTGTGAATTAAATCCAAAAATAATCCAAGAATTAAAGACACAAGTGGTAGTAATAGAAAGTCCTGATTAAAATTCAGTTCAAGTCCCAAAGAGATTTAAAATTGAAGGCGATGACATGTCTGCTATGGCCTGCATCATACTGATGTGTCAGCTGTCTTTTACAAACATCACCTTTAGTTTTTGGCCAATGGAAGTGATTCAAAATCTTGTGATAAGTCTTATTAATCCCTAAATGACCAGCCAAAGGAGTTTCATGGGCCAGACTAAAAATTTCCTCTCTGCACGATTTTGGAACTACAGTTTGATAGTTCACTGACCACTCGTCACCAGCAGGTACCTCAAGAGGTCTCCATTTTCTCATAAGAATCCCATTTTAATGAAATAATAAACAGGTACTTCTGTGGCTTCAGTTTCACTAATGGCCCTTTGAAACAAACAGGAGATCTCGGGATCTTTTTCATGTTCGACGACAAGTGATTGTCGTTTGTCACCCTGATTAGAATAAAGAGAATGAGTAGTTAAAAGAGGATCACTGTGATCAATACCTTTTGATTGATCCAAACAAGGAGTGAAAGTGATCTCATCAGAAGCCTGACCAATACATGTGTCAGCTAAAGGAATACTTTCCTGATCAACACCATTATCAAGAGCTTTCTTTGCCATATCTCTAGTAACTGCACAAGCTGGATATAAATTAGGGAATTCTTTTTCAATAGGATCGACTTTCTCATCCAAACAAGACTTGTCAGTTAGAAAAAGTGGATTAACCACAACCTTATCTCCAGCTAGGTCATTGCCTAGCAATAAATGAATGCCCTCAATGGGAAAAGAAGACATTATTCAGACTGTCATGGGTCCTGAGACTAAGTCTAATAACAGATTTACACAATGGAGAGGAACATTAACAAAGCCGCACTCTACTCCCAGAATAAGAACACTCATTAGAAGAAGACTTCTCAGAAAAAGGCAAAGTACCTGATAATAATAGACTCAGAGAAGCTCCTGTGTCCCTTAAAATTTTAATAGGTATAGGACTGGCCAAATCATCCATGAAGGATATGGAACCCTTTGACATGAATGGTTCATAATTCTCCATAATAAAATCAGACTGGGGTTTATTAGACCCAACAAATGTATTGCTTTCAATACATGACCTTGACCTCTTAGAAATAATAGCATTTGGAATAGGTCTGTCATGATTCTGATGCTTCTTTTTCAATTTGTAGCAATCAGAAATAACATGTCCTTCTTCTTGCAATAGGTACATGTCAGAAGAGATAAGGATTTATGATCAAGCTTATCAGAAACTTGATTTCTGAAAGTTGTGCCAGATTGAAATTTAGAAATTTAGAAGGGCTCATATTGCTGTCATTGCAAAGAACTCCATGATCAACCGTCTTAACTACACTACAACCTTCAATTTCTACCATACATCGTTTGAACAAGTCCAAACTACACTCACACTGGAACAAAGGTCAGTTCATTTTTTCTGCCTCTACCGCCATCCTCCTAGTAGAAAAAAGCAAGCTGACAGAGTCTGTCTTTTTGGAGCAGTTTCCGAATCTCCTGGAGTATGGAAATTCGATTGGTGGTAACCTGATTATTCTTGGAGATTTCAACTTTCACTTTGACTGTCCTGGAAACCCATGCACATCAAAACTCCTAGATTCCATTCATGTTTTCAACCTCAAACAGTCAGTTAGCCAACCCACCTATAAACATGGTCACATTTTAGACTTGATTCTTTACAGACCTGATGATAATATTCTACAGTCCTCCCTGGTGTCCCACGAACTTTCATCAGATCACCTCTGCATTATATGCCATCTTGACGTATCAGTCCCTAACCCTCCACCTTTATTCGCTACTAAGAGAAACCTCCGTATGATAAACAGAACCCAACTAATGCATGACATCCAAGCAAACCTAACAACTAGCTTACCTCCTGCAGCAGAACAACTCAATAACTGCCTGCGTTCATTGCTTGATAAACATGCCCCAGCAACCAAGTGCAGAGTAGCAATTCAGAAGTGTTCTTCATGGTATAGCAGTTTTAGGGACCAGCTTCGCACTGCTAAAAGAGACCGCCGTAAAGCTGAGAGGCTTGGCTTTCCACCAGACTCACTATTCATAAGCAGATCTATGAGGCTGCTAAGAAGAATGTCACAAACATAGTCCATGCAGCAAAATCAGCCCACTACAGTACTAAGATCACAGAAAGTTCCAGCTGCAAAGAGCTATTTGAAATTACTAACAAGCTAATGTCAAGGAACAAATGTACACCACTTCCAGCTACCTTCTCTCTAGTCGACCTTCCGGACCTGTTTGCAAATTTCTTCCGTGACAAAGTACAAACCATCAGAGATAAACTTGACAACATAATTTCAGTTGACTCGTCATCACCATACAGTTGCGATACAGAATTTCAGCAGCAACGTTAGCAGCATTTGAACCTGTCTCTATGGATTTAGTATGTACAGTTGTGATGAAGAGTGCACCAAAGTCATGTGAACTTGATCCGATTCCGACGTCACTGCTGCTAGAGTGCTTAGATCCAATATTGCCTGCACTAACTGATGTTATTAATACCTCTCTCTCATCTGCAGAATTCCCATCATTTTACAAAACTGCCATTGTAAAGCCTCTGCTGAAGAAACCAACACTCGACCATAATGATTTAAAGAACTACCACCCAGTTTCTAATCTCCAATTCATATCAAAAATCTTAGAAAAAGTTGTTCTATCCCAACTTGTATCTCATCTGAATTCAAACAGTCTTTTTAGCAATGTACAGTTTGCATATCACCCTTGCCACAGTACTGAAACTACTCTTCTGAAAGTAGTCAGTGACGTTCTCTCTGCTTTGGATAGTGGAAAGATTACAGTCCTCACTCTCCTTGACTTGTCTGCAGCATTTGACACTATAGACCATGATATATTACTTCACCGTCTCCAGCATGTATTTGGCATTCATGATACGGCCTTACTATGGTTCAAGTCCTACTTGGTCAACAGGACACAAATTGTGTCTGCAAATGGTATACACTCCAGCCCAGTTGATCTATGCTGTGGTGGATCTATGCTGTGGTGTTCCACAGGGGTCTGTTCTTGGACCTGTTCTCTTCATTCTATACACTCAGCCACTCTCAAGTGTCATAGATCATCATCCAGTGTCTCGCCAATTGTATGCTGATGACACCCAAATATACAAATCTAGCCATCCAACTGAAGTTGAAACTACGATCCAAGGCATAGAGAGGTGCATTTCCGATGTGAAATCATGGATGACATGTAACAAGCTGCAGATGAATGATGATAAAACTGAAGCCATTCTGATTACAACACAAAGACTTTCTCATTCACATCCTTTACTGCAGACAATAAATATCAGCGACACCAACATTAAATTCACACAATCAGTACGAAACCTCAGTGTTACTCTTGACAGTACTCTCATTGCACCAACATGTCATGAACATATGCAAGGCTGCATATCTTGAACTGAGACGCATCAGCTCCATTCGCAAGTATCTTTCAGTTGATGCCACTAAAACACTTGTGTGTTCCTTAGTACCTTCAAGACTGGACTATTGTAACTCAATTCTGTCTGGTTCGTCTCAATATCTACTCCAGAAACTTCAAAAAGTTCAAAACACAGCTTCTTGGATCATCCTTAGAGTACCACAATCAGAGCACGCCTCTTCCCTGCTCTCTACCCTACACTGGCTATCCATACGATCCATAATTAAACACAAAATTTGTTCTCTGTGCTACGTTTCATTGACGGGCTCCAGTCCAACATACCTATCTGACCTCACCCACGTGTACACACCTGCAAGATACTTATGCTCCTCTTCTGACACTTGTATTCTCATTATTCCCACTATGAAAATGAAATCATACGGACAACGCTCTTTTGCATACCAGGGCCCAGCAACATGGAACGAATTGCCCACTGCACTTAGACACAAAGACACAGTGATCTCATTCAAGAGCGCTCTTAAAACTCACCTATTTCAACTGCAAGAACAGACTTAAAGATCTAATAATGTATCCTTATAATGTATCCTTACTTAAATATTTACAGCATGTTTTCTGTTTCTAATTTCGTGGTGTTTGTTTTCATTTTTGTAATCATATCATTATATATGTTTTTTTAAGTGTTGTCAAATGCTGTAAAGCGCTTGGAGCTTCTAAAGATTAGGCACTATACAAAGTCCTCATTATTATTATTGTTATTATATTAGGCTGAAATACTTGTTTACCAGAAGACTGCTGAGTGGAAGATTTGCCTACAAAAGAAACTTTATGGGCTAAGAAATACTCGTAAGCAGTACATGCAGCATTTTCCAAGGTTTCGACCTTATGCTCATCAAGATAAGTCTTAATGTCATTATGAACACAATTCTTGAACTCTTTAAGCAATACAAGTTGTTTGAGATTTTTGTAATCTTTATTAACCTTTTTAGGAGAGCACCACCTATCAAATTGTCGTGCTTTTCCCCATGCAAATTTGACATAGGTCTGGTCAGTTGATTTTCTAGAATTCCTAAAGCCTTGTCGATAAGCCTTGGGTACAAACTCATAACCCTTTAAGATATAGTCCTTAACAACATCATAATCAGCACTCTGCTGTAGTGACAATGAAATGTAATTATCACGAGCTTTACCAGTAAGTACACATTGTAATAATAGAGTCCAGTACTCTCTTGACCACCTCAAATTTTCAGCATTTTTCTCAAAATGAACAAAATATTGATCTACTTCTTTTTCCAGAAAAGGGGGTACTAACTTGATATTTCTTAAACATCAAAAGTGGGGGTGTTTTCCATTTGCCAGCGCTAATTCTTTTAACCTAATTTGAAATTCCCTTTCTTCCTTTTCTCTTTGCATTTGCATTGCATTAGCCTAGCTTCTTTTTCTTTCTGCATTTGTCTTTCTCTCTCTCTTGTCTCTTTCACAAATTGCATTTGTCTTTCTTCTTTCTCTTTCTGAAACTGTATTTATCTTCCCTCTCTCTTTCCATTTGTTTCATTTCTATCTGAAACTGAACCTGTCTTATTTCTAATTCCAACTTTTTTATCCGTACTTCCATTTTCAAAATTCATAACCACTCCTTGGTAGAATTAAAAAAATTCTCTGCTTTTGATGATATTGTAAAAAGCTTGCTGATTTCACTAAAAGTTTCTAAAATTTGAAATAATACTTGGGATTTTTAAATTTCGAAAACAAAGTTTTCTAAAATATTTTAGCCAAAATTCCTATCCCAAGGACAAGCACCAAATTTTCTGTTCCAAGTCTATGCTCTTAAAATAAGTGACAGAAAAGAGTCAGGACAACAAGCTTTGTAAAATTTAACAATTTATTTCCCTAGAACACAGCATGAAAATGAGAAAAATGAACTTACAGTTTTGTGAATTAAATCCAAAAATAATCCAAGAATTAAAGACACTAGTCCTAGTAATAAAAAGTCCTGAATAAAATTCAGTTCAAATCCCAAAGAGATTTAAAATTGAAGGCGATGACATGTCTGTTATGGCCTGCGTCATTCTGATGTGTCAACAGTCTCTTGTTGAATCGCAGAAGTATTATTCCAGGTTTGAATTCAGTATAAATTCCAACTATTGTCTTTATCCAAGAATTTTGTCAGAGCACTTTTGTATTTCCAGAGAAAATAATCACTTGAATTCAATAACTTGAAGAAAATAAAATTCAGCCCAAACTGGACAGAACATAACACAGCCCAAAGTGCTAGATGTCAAAGCATAACTGGTAAAATCTTCACAGTCAGAAGATAATATAGTTCTCTGTTTGACCACAAATTAGCATTTTCTAAAAACAACCATTACCTAATGGAAAATAAATTTCTAGCATGATTTAATGAACCTTGTTTATTTAAAACATAATATTCTATAAAATTCACTTTGGAATCCCCAACACCCTGACCCAAATCAACATGTTTACCTGAAAAATAATTTGGTCAATGGGCTCATACACATAGAGAATAATGAAGCTATTATTAGTTGTTTACATCAATGAAATATAAAAAAAAATTAAAAAGTCAATCAGGTCAAACAGAACTGAACTCAGTTTTGGACAGGGTCAAGTCCAGTAAACAATGTTACATTACAATAACTTGTAATAAAAAAATGTAATACTAACAGACAAACAATTAAATTAAATATACATAACATTATAATGTAACCTTTATCAGGTAAAGGGGATATAGTCACCAGCTTGAGCCAACTTTGGGAGTAGACCATTCATTTTCATGGGTAAAGATGGATTCCCACTGACATTTAAGTCATTTTCAAAAGGGTATATCAAAGAAAATGTAAAATAATCTCTGCACAATTAAAATATATGCTAATAACCAGGGCTTATAATAATGTACAGCATATTGCTGATAAACAGAGATAAAAAAAAAAAAATGTTACTGAAGAAAAATAGTTTCTGTCCAATATTCTCCACCATCTATAGTTGCCACACCATGTGGATGGCATGCACATGAGATAAGGAAGAATGCTGTCTATTTTGGGGTCAAGGGTCAAGATCACTGACTGAAAAACAAATGCATTCTGCACAAAGACATTAGTTCAACATCACATATTAGAACCAAACTTTGTGGATGGCTTGTGTTTATGGTAGGGAAGAGCTTATTGATTTGGGTTCAGAATTTCAAAGGTCATGGTCACTGACTAAAAGAAGAAAACTGGTTTCTGCACAGAAGTTTCAGTTATGGACCATGTACATTCTCCAAAGCTTATAAATGACTTATTAGGTAAGAGGGAAGTTTTGATATCTTATATCTCCCAACATGGTCATGTTTATTAAAACATGATATCTAGCAGATCTTATGAGTAAAAGAGAGGGAGTGATACCATTGTTGATGCCATGATATATGCACTTGACCTGTAGCCTGTATAAACAGAAAATAGTGCTGCATAATGGTTATGGAAAACTGTTACCATGGGACAGTTTATACAATTACTGGTAATTGTCATAGAGGCAATTAAAAGGTAAAATAGGTCTGAAATAAATAACCACCACTCCACAGATGAGTTACTTAACTAACAATAGCTATGGTTTTATGTTGCAAATCTTTTCAGCACTGCTGTGGAAGCCTGTTAGTCTAATTTGCATAGGTACAATACAAAAAATGAAACAACACACATAACTAAGAGAAATCATCATCAACATCATCATCATCATCAATCCCTTAACCTAAGAGATAGTTGGGGCACCACAGTTGACTTTACAACCAATTCTCTCCATCTTTCCCTATTCTCTACAGCCCTTGGGAATCTCCAGATCCCATGCCTATCCACTCCTTAATGTTGTCTTCTCACCTTTTTTTCTGTCTGCCTCTTTTTCTGCACCCTCACACTGTGCCTTGCAAGATTGTTTTTGCCAGTCCAGATGATCTTGAGACATGACTGTACCACTTCAGTTTGTGATTTTTTTACAGTGGTCAAGAGGCCTTCATAGGATCCGATGGCTTGTTGAATCCTGTTGTGGGCTTCTTCGTTGGTTACATGGTCAATGTATGAGATGCCCAAGATCTTGCAGTAGCATCTCATTTCGAAGGCTTGAATCCTTTGTAGATCTGATGTGAGCGTCTAAGTTTCACAAGCATACAGAAGGATGAATATGACAGTCAAGCACATCAGCCTTATTTTGGAACCAAAAGCAATGTTGGTATCTTTCCATATTGGTCTCAGCCTTGTTATTGCTGCTATTGTCTGGGCAATCCTGCACAGTAGTTCTGGTTTGGAGCCCTCATCTGTGATAATTGATCCCAAGTCCTTAAAGCTTGTGACTCTTTCCAGCTTCTGTCCACTGACCTTTATTTCTGCACTGATGCCATTGGTGTTGTTTGTCATTGGTTTGGTTTTTTCAGCGCTGATCTCCATATTGTATGCAGTGGAGGTTGTGTTGAGGTGCTCAACCAAGTCAGCCAGTTCTTTTTCATCTCCTGCTAAACCATCAATATCATCTGCGAAGCAAAGGTTGGTGATTGTTCTTCCTCCAGTGCTGACAGTGCCCTTGTGGTCATGCAAGGCATCCTCCATGACCCTTTCCAGGAAAAATGTTGAAGGGTGTAGGTGAAAGTATACATCCCTGTCTGACTCCAACTGTTGTTCAGAACCAATCTCCTCTGCAGCCATTGGGAAACATGAAGAAAAATAGATTTTGCATAACAACATGAGTTCTAAATGGCTCATACAACCATGAAAAATCTTTAATTTTGATGGGTTGCTTTGAAAACTCTTTAAATTTTGAAGATGTTGAATTTTATCCTTGAAAAGTCCTTGAATTTATTTTTTTTTTCTTCATGTGGTTTTGAGCACAGATACTTAATCTATGTTAGTAATGCAGAAAATGTAGGACACTGACCTCTGGTTGTAAGGTATGGAACTAACAGAAGTGCATCCATTTATAAAATTTTATGATTCAAAGATATTCATGACCCAGTATATAAACTTTAAGTACAAAATTTCAACCTAGTCATTGAAGCATGACATTTTAATATCAGCTATAACTTACCCATAGTTATTGTTAACTTTCCTTTTTGTGCAGAGAAAACACACCATCCATTTGATGTGCACACATCCTCCCTTAGAGTCAAGAATTGTCAATATGATACAATTCCTCATACAACTTGCCTTGTCCTTGGTATCTTATTTGCAGAAGTTGATGAATCTGGACAGGATCATGACTGGAGTCCCCATGCATGCACCTGATCCTCACTCCTGTCTGTTCACCAACGCATCAGATTCCAGTTGGGGTGCTCATTTAGAACCAGAGGCACTTTGGATCCGAATCATCCCACCACATAAACAACCTAGAAATGAAGGCTGTATACCTAGCATTGCAAGGATGCGTCGACAGAGTAAGGGCTCGATGTGTTACAGCCTCCTCTGACAACACGTCCATTTGTAGATTATCTCAGACATCAAGGAGGCACACATGCCTCTTCTCTTTGTGTGGAAGTCTGGAACCTCCTATGTTGGACCACCTGGGAGAACATAACACTAAGAGTTCAGCATATTCCAGGCAAGAAGAATGTTTTGGAGGACAGTCTTTCCAGAACTGGCAGAACCATCCTCACAGAATCAGCACTCTGTTACGGAATCTCTATTCTCACTTTGGGGAAAACCCCTAGTGAATCTATTTGCAACCAGACTCAACAACAGACTTCAGTTTTACATTTCTCCTGTCCTAGATCAAGGAGCATGGGCAGTGAATGCTTTCAGTCTCAGGTGGGATCAGCTTTTGCTTATGCCTTTCCACCCTTCTGACTGATTCCTCAAGTTCTTCAAAAAGTCAGAACTTCAACTGCTCAGATCATTCTCATAACCCCTCAGTGGCCTCAGCACTTCAGTAATTTTCTAGACCTGTTGATCACTTGACCCAGGTTTCTTCCTCTTAGGAGGAATCTTCTGTCACAACACTGGGGATCCCTCCTTCACAACAGTCCACAAATTCTCCATCTTCATGCTTGACTCATCTCAAATGATCTCTCCACCAGAACAATGTTTTTTATCTGAGTTGCCAGCTGCATAATTCTGGCCAGGAGAGCTTCTATATCCAAGGAATCTGGTGCCAGGGGGAGAATCTTCTGTGATAGATGCAATAGGAAAAACGTGTTGATCCTAGTTACCCCTCTGTAACATTAGTTGCTGATTTCCTTTTGTTTCTTTTTGAGAACCAACGTGCCAGGAACTTTATTCATATCATCAATGCAAAAAATTAACCAAAGCTAGTAAAAGATTAAATACAGGTCATTATGACCATTTTTTTATATATATACATTTGTGATACTAATAGAGATGTAAAACATCAATTTCATGATTTAAGTTTGAACGGTACCAGATAAATAACCTCAAAACTAGAACTAAAATAAAATCTTAAAATGGTTTCTCTAAAACCACTCCACAGATTTTAAACAATTTTGATAGAAAGCATCCTGGAATTAAGAAAAATATGATACCCACTTCAGGCTGTTGCTTAGAAACTAAGAAGAAAGAATGGTAGAGATATAATGAGAATATACATATGTATACATTTTATATATGCACACACCAACACCTGTGCCATGTGTAGCACAATAAGATATGAACTAAAAATGTTTTACATAATTTCAGTTCTGGATTATGTATCCCGACCAGAATTTATGGAGGGCTTGCACTTAATGTATGGAAATGACCAGTTGATTTTGAATTAAAGATATGACAGTGCTAGAACAATCTGATTAAAATCAGATCTCCACTGTCCTACGTGAAGATCTGACAGCGACCACTTAGAGGTCATGTTCTGGTGACCTATATTATTACCATAATCACTAAGTTTTTCAGCCAATCAGATGAAGCCTTATATCTTCATGTTTGGGAGACTGAGCAGTATAGCTGAAGAGCATCAGTGTGTACCTATCGATTTGATTCACTTTCAAATTTCTGAAAGCTGCATTTCCATTGGCTAACTCAAAGGTCACCAGAACATGACCCCTAAGTGGTCACTGTCAGATCTTCACCCAGGACATTGGAGATCAGATTTTTAGTTAGATTGGTGCTAGAAAACTTAGAGAAGTTCTCACTTGACTTTTGTTTTATAGGTCAGTGAACAGCTACTATCTCAAGGGAGTGACGATATTGAAAGGACATACATCACAGAAATGATCAGTGGTTTGTATATTTAAATGTTCATGTATCAAGTCCAACAGCGGCTCATAACTATGGTTGTATCTTATGTACATTACAGGATGTGAAGTAAATGACTCCCACTGAATTGGACTCAAGTCCATTACAGCAAAAATATGATACTGGTACCTCCCTGGTTGTCAGTTTAGCTCAACAGTTTTATGAAAAGTGAAAAAAGTGGATATCTCTTTAAAGCAGATACCCCCAAAATTTGTTTTTTTATTTTATACTTTATTGCAGGCCTTTTTTTTTTGCAGATGTAAAATTGGTGAATTTGCACCAAAACGGGAGATTTCAATTTTCACTGTTTATATTCTAGCAGTTATAGATCCAGATATATTCAAGGTGATACATTTTTACGAAATTTATTTTTGCATTATTTTTGCAAACTTGGAGATACTTATTTGCTAAAATTTGCTATAATTTTTCCACTGTGAAAATTTCTGCTATATAGAATATTGTGGAGAATCGAGAAATATCTCCTCTGCTAAAATTTCCCCTATAAAGGAATTTTAGCATCTTGTTGGATTGTGTGTGACTGGTCAACCAGCAAAGTGTGAAGATGACCAGGACCTTGTCTCAAGGTAGTGAGATTAACATTTGGTTTACGGTTGTGTAGGCTTAATTACATTTTTCAGCATATGACAGTATATCTGTTGGAGGAAGAGCCCAGGAAGAACCACCAAAATGTTTTGTCATATACTCACATTGGCCGAACTCAGACTCTACCCATTTGATGCATGTGAGATGTCAGTGATCTGTAAAGGAGAGCGCCTTAGACCACTCTGCCACCCACCCTGGATCAACATTTGGACTGTGTTTGATAACCCAGAAATATTATTGCTGAGATGGTATCGGTGAAGATTTTTCTGCATTTATCAGAAAACTAGCATTCTGAAAGAAAGTCAGAACCTTTTGAATATGTCTTCATTCAGCTTTTGAGTCTGTCACATGTCATCTATCAAAATGAGGCCCCAGTGCCCTCTGGCACAATAGGGTGCTATTAATGGTTTGGTTCACATGTGAATATCTGTGATGCAGATTTTAGGTCAAAGGTTAGACACAGAAACTCAAATCTTGAGTCATTTCAAATGAATCATAGGTATTTGTGATGATCTTTGGCTTAGGGTATGCTGAAGTAAACTTCTTCAAGGTCCAGACTGATAAGAAAATCCCCTTCTGGAATTAAGTTCAAGTTAGTAAAGTCCCCACCATGAAAGGAACAATCTGAACAAAGCGATTGAGTGGTTTGAGATTTATAATCAGTGTCATTCCTCTTATATTCTTTGGTACCAAAAACATGGTCAAAATATCATTCTGAGGTATCAGTAATATTGGAAGAATTGCTCCTTTCTTTCCTTGATTTTGTGGTATTGGAGTAATCTGAGGCTGATTTTGATAGGGGTTGTTCATAAATCCTGTATCCCATGATTAGAATAAAAATGTTCTTATCCATAGTTGAAGTTTTCCAATAGACTAGAAAGTTTTATAGTAAATCAGCTGCTGCTGACTTTTCATGCCCTTTGCTGCAGCATCTCCCTGGAAGGAATAAGTCCAGTTTGTAGTTTTGTCATGGACAGCCTGGGATTTCTTCTGTCTGTATGTTGAAGGACATTTTTTTCTTCATTAGAATTGTTTAAAGAAAAAGACCTTACTCCTAAATTGTTGTTGCAAAAGGAGAATAAGAGATGTTATTTTATTGTTGTGTTAGTAGCTCTAGAGCCTCCACTAATATCCTTAAATCAGAACCAAAATGCTTTCAGTGATGTTGCTAAACTTCTTACTAAGATCCTTGTAGTTCCCAGCTAACAGGGTTTTTTAATTTTCCTTCTTAGCTCAGGAGATAAGATTTGAAGCATGTCCCAATTAGAAAGCTGCATCTTTAGATATGATATGTAATTCATCCAGTGTATCAACACTTGTGTGTTCCTTAGTACTTTCAAGACTGGACTATTGTAACTCAGTTCTGTCTGGTTCGTCTCAATATCTACTTCAGAAACTTCAAAAAGTTCAAAATACAGCTGCTCGAATCATCCTTAGAGTACCACGATCAGAGCACGCCTCTCCCTGCTCTGTACCCTACACTGGCTATCCATACGATCCAGAATTAAACACAAAATTTGTTCTCTGTGCTACGTTTCACTGACGGGCTCCAGTCCAACATACCTATCTGACCTCACCCATGTGTACACACCTGCAAGATGCTTAAGCTCCTCTTCTGACACTCGTATTCTCATTATTCCCACTATGAAGATGAAATCATATGGACAACGCTCTTTTGCATACCAGGGCCCAGCAACGTGGAACGAATTGCCCACTGCACTTAGACACAAAGACACAGTGATCTCATTCAAGAGCGCTCTTAAAACTCACCTATTTCAACTGCAAGAACAGACTTAAAGACCTAATAATGTATCCTTGCCTTAAATATTTACAGCATATTTTTCTGTTTCTACTTTCGTGGTGTTTGTTTTTATTTTTGTAATCATATCATTATATATGTTTTTTAAGTTTTGTCAAATGTTGTAAAGCGCTTAGAGCTTCTAAAGATTAGGCGCTATACAAAGTCCTCATTATTATTATTATTATTATTATTATTATCATCACTTGCATTGTTTTTCTTGCCATGATGTAACCTTTTAGACTTGCAGGCAACAGCATAAATTCCAGAGCACAAGATTCCTTAAGTGAGCAGGAATGTTTGACGGAATCCTCTGCTACAATTTTTATTAATCCATGAGAATTATAATCTTTTTCCAGCACAAATATTTGTATAATGGATTTTAATATTTTTATGACAGACTTTAATATAAATCACAATGATGTGCATTACTGACAGATTTGTGCATTAGTATAGTTTGAGTTGCCTCCCGCTGTATTCATTGTAAGCATGCACAAGTGAACTGAACCATAATAGCTAGAATTATAATTAAAACCACATTAGTCAAATTCATCGTTTTTGTTTGCAGCAGTTAATTTCTGAAGAAAGAGATTTTAACTGTCATCATAACAACTTTTCATCAACATCACATGGCACTGTGTATAACTCCATATTATTTGTACATGTACTAATAAACAGGGTTGGCACTGGAACTGTGCTGGAACACTACATTCACATGGAAAAACGAAAAGAAAGGGTAAAGATAAAATTATGTACATTTTATTAAAACTTACAAGTTATTTTGGAATGAATCACTGCAAATTGTGAAGGATGCTATACAGATTAGCCAAGGGCAAAAACTTTTGGAGTTGACTGCAGCATGTGATTGGGCACAAGACATTGGGCTGACTGACACCCAGATGTTACTATGATGTTGGCATTTTTGTGATGCCATATACATTTTGACCACAGGATATACCTGTCTTTATATAAAAAAAGAAAATGTATATCACATTAGGGACTGACCATAATATTTTCAAGTTTAACAGGGCCTTATATGTAATACAGCAGTAGTAAATGCCTCTATTATACAGGTTTTAATATGGGGTGGGGGATGTTGTTTTTTTTTTTAAACTTCATAGGCCCTTACGGGTAAACAAGCATTAAGAAACTAATAAACAGTAAATGCTTTTGTTCAGTATGTTTGTGAATGCAATCTCTTTATCAACACAAATCAATTGTTTAAATGTGAGCATGTGCTTATTATTGTTTTTCAATCAATTTGTTTCATCACTGTGATATGCATATGTGGAATCATGATATACTATACAGAACTGAAGCTCTATCAGACTGTTTTTAAATCATGATATTTTTGGAAGGAAATGGAGATACACGACAAAGTTTCACCTCATTTTCTTTCAACCCATATTGTTATACATTGCTATGATTTTGGTCATAGGGTCCACTTTGGTGGTATTGTGTTATATCTGGAATCACAATATAATGAGGTACATTATTATTAACTATTTTAGACCTACATCATCCAGATAAGTTCATGTCAATGGAACAATGGTCATTTTTGTCCTTTCATGCTCTTCTTGAAGAATATGTCATTTTTTATGAAATACTGTATATTTATAGCATGTTCTGTATGGAAAAAAAGTGGCTGAGAAGTATGATTGATTTTAAAAATCAGTAATTTTCTTTAAGCCAAATCATCAGTAATATAATCTGGCAGGGCTTAGTCCAAAACCTGTAGCAACTACCAGAGCCTTTCAGCATCTTTGTCTACATAGAGAATTCATCAGTATAAAGCCCTTCATTCTAACACATTTGATGGTATATGGCAAGTAAAGTCATGGATCCCATTACATTAGGTGTATGTAAAATTATGATATCACATGCAATGTTAAAAGATGATCTTGGTGTAAGGTGAAGTACTCTCTGCTTCCTGTGGTATTTAGCATTAAAATGAGGAAATACTGCATTGTCATATCTATTTTTCATTGTTATAGGTGCATACATAGACCCTTGTATATTTATTTAAATTGGAACCTATGTAATTTTCGGTCATTGAAGTTATTAGAATGTGTTAGTAACAAACAGAAATATGTCATAAGGAGGAAAAAAATACAGCCTCATTATAATAATGTCCATTAGAACAATGGAGTATGCTGCCATTTAGAGAGATGCAGTACATTATACAACTGTTTTAGTACAGCACTATAAGGTCCTTCATCATAGTTTGGTTCCTGCCATTAAGGCATGTATGGTCAAGGGGCCTGTATTTCATTGGGTGGTAGTAAAATTATATCATATACTTTATTAAGAGATGATTTCACTGTAAAGCAATATATTCTATGGCTTCCATGAACAGCTTTATAATGAGAGGGTGCTACATTACAAAGTGAATTGGGATCTGTAGACCTATATGCTTGCCTTTTAACATAAAATGTGTTAAAATGTAGAGCACTGATGAGAGAGTGCTGTATTGCATAAATTTGGGGGTGGGGGGTTTAATAAGTATTTCATTATAAGCAGAACTTTTCAAATCTAAGTTTGTGATATGCACATTCCAGTATACCTAAGACCATTCATTTTTGTCCTAAACAGAACTGAAGCCAATTCGGAAGTACATGAAGTTTGTCAGCATGATTGAAGGTCTAAGAGGACGAATAACAAAGGAAAACTATCTTGCAAGGATCAGAAAGGAACAGGAACTGTTCATTCAGATTCAGTTACAGAATGTGGTGGACTCTTTCTATATTTTGTACGATGAGGAGGTGATGCCAAAGATTGACCGAACTACTCTGTATCAGCTTGAATATGACACAATGGGGGACAGTAGAAAGCCACTTCCACCAACTCTGAAGATTGTATTGATGATCTTGATGTGCTTAATGTTAGCATTCAGTGAGGTGTACACATACCTTGTGGCTGGTCAGTTGTCCACTGCACAAGTGAAAGAATGGTTCTGCTACTTTGGCTTAAGTATTGTGAAGTTTGGATTTGTGTTTGAAGTTATTAAGGCATTGCTGTTTGGAATGCTTTTTGCCTCAAGTGCATACTAGCTTTTAGCATATATAAACAGTCTGATGCAGCTTTATGGCAACATTAGTAAACATCCAGTGTTATACAGGATTTTCATTAACCGGGCATTATGCAGTGAAAAAGTGACTGCCTACATAATCCGTTTATTGCGACAGCTTGATAGCTTTTTTGACCTATTTACTGTGTTATGATCGTATTTATGATTTAAAATAAATTAGCTATTTCAAGGGGAAAAATGAAAGTGAAGAACTCTAAAGCATCATATGAATGTGTGTTTATAATGGAAATTGTCCACTATGGACAATAAGTATTTTCCAGATCCCTCCACAATGTCGGCAAAATTTGGTTTATTTTTCCTTCCTGGTATGTGATTGACTCCGAGTATTGTAATTAACTTGTCCATCAGGCCTAAATATTTCATCACCCTTATGGCTAGGTTTTGAGTTTCACTAAATATCTCAAAGTTTCTTTTTCAAATTGAGATTTGAAAATATCTCTTTCATGTTATTTGTAACAATAATTTTTTTTTTATCACTGCATATCCAGCAAATATATGCATCAGGTTACAAAAATCAGTAAAAATGTACATTTTCTTCCATTTTCTTTCATCTCTGAGAAAATTTCAGGACTTTCTCAAATTTTAAGAATTTTTCAACTCAAAAATAAATCAACTTTCAGGTGTATAAATTTGAATGTAAAGAGTTACATTTTTCATTGATTTTACTAACAACACCTCCGACTAAAATAGCATTAGTGTTGAATATATAACTAAAAAAAAACTGCAAAATCTAAATTTGAGGGTAATGTTTTTGAGAAATTTGTGAAACCATGGATAGATTATGTAGGTTGCACTGAATTTAGGGCTCAGACTCCATTTTTGAGATATGCTCATTCAGGCAAGTTGCTTCAAAACCTAATTGCCCTGGCCAATTCATTACTTGCCTTGATCTGCTGGTCCGAATGAAAAGGAAAGAAATAATCCCACAACCTACTGATACATGATAGAAGTACCATAATAATAGTCATAGTTTATGTAATATAAACATAAAACACTAAACAAAATTTTTGATTTTAGATTATTTTAAAAATAACAAAAATAAAGTTCTGTGAAAATAAACAAAAATTTAATAAAATATGATTAAAGGATTAAATCATGAAATGATTATAATTTTTTAAGATAAATTCATGAGCAAAACAGTCACTGATAACAAAAGAACATTCAGAAATTCTTATCAAAATTTCTTGGCTATCATTAACCTATTTACATTTTGAGATTGGCCTTTCAAACAAATAAAGAATGGGATATTTAAGCAAAAGTCTTGTAATTACAAGAGTGTAGAAGAGCAAAATGATGTGGATCACAGATTTATTTTCAGCTCATTTGAGTTACAGTTTGTACAACATTTGTCTCATAATATTTTCATCAGTAATACCCAAACATCACTTGTCTAGTCAGACAAGCTTTTTAAGATTTCACTTGCCCTGACCATTGTTTCATTTACCTGAGCAATCACGAATGTCAAGCCATGGGAACTCTTAAAATATAACTACCCTTAGCAAATATTGTATCTTCCATTTTATAGTGTGCACCTATCTGCAAGCAGTATCCACTTAGATCTACTGGTACATTCTGTGCTGACAAATCTAAGTCATTTGTTCCTTCTCATTGACATCAATCTCTATATACATGTGTAAAGTTCTGAGCTCTTGTGGCATATTCCATCAGATATTACCTTTTGCTTGGTGAGAAGCAGCAGCTCCAAAACTTCACAAAGCACATATTTCATGGTCATCTGATAGGCTTATTTTCTGTGCTCTTTGACAAGTTGACTGCTAATGGATTTGTAGGATGGTGATGATGGTTTATGAAAAAAGGTTATCAATACTGAAGTAATGTCTGTCTCATTTGTATCATACTTGTTGTCACTTGCATTTGCACTCATACTGAGATAGGATCACTTTCTGTGCACACTGTCCTTAATGTATATACATGCATATATCTGGGCCTGGAGATGTGTCAGTTTTCACTTTATGCAGGAAGCCATTTTGATGGACTGGATGACTACATTGTCTTCTTGATGACAGTGCTCTAGATGAACAGCATATTTGCATATTTTATGTAGTCAAATTGATTAAAAATGGATACACATAATTTTTATGTCTTTAAATTATTCATAAACATTATAAAGCATTTAGTTCAAATTTTCAGCATATTGCTCCAGCTGTAAGAACAGTTCATGTTGTATGATGATGCAATCAATCAATATAAACTATGCTCTTGGTTCAGGTTCCAGATGTTCCATACATATTTGAAATGACGATATTTGACCATTGTTAGAAACCTCACTCAAATTAATCCATATATATTGAAATGCAACCAGAATTAGTCTTGGTAATAATTTATTTGATGCATTCAAAAGGCATGAATAACGTCTTGATGATTAACGTTTAGTCTTGTTGCACACGTTTATTTTGTTTTGTTGTGTTAAAAAAATACCCAAACATTTTAAAAATGCAAATACTTCCAGAACAGGGAGTTAAAAAATAACCAATTTACTGTCAAGCTGAAATTAATGGGAAGCTTGATATAGCAGTAACTTTTCTGATGCAGCATCATCAACAGATTATGATTTAAAGTTTTTATTTGCATATTTTTGCTAAAACCCTTGATAGGTGCTCAGCATACTTGTCATGAATCCTTGTGAAGTTAAGGACATTTTATTCTGTAACATGTTTGCACACCACTTTGAGCCTGAAGCTGAGATCTTAGTCTTAGAAAATTTGGTTTAAGATTTTGATCAACATTTTTCATTTGCTTATATTTTCTAAGTCCATGGTGGATTTGTCTAATACACCTCTCCCTTGATAACTCGCGCACGACAGGGTCCAAAAACATAGACTGCACTATAAATGAGGGCACAAGTTACCAAGGGACCTAAAAATTATCTGCTAGACCTCTAGAAAACAGAGGGGTTTGGGGGTGGGGTGGGAACTGGGTTGTTTAATGTCTGAATCCTCGTTTTATAATCGCGTTGGGAATGATCGTCAATAAAGCACTTTTTCTGATGAAGTTGTTCATTATTCTGTATAAATTACATTTATTTTCAAAATGTCCAAAATCTGAAAGATCGTTACATTATTCCAACTGGTTTCAACAACCACCACGTGTACGCAAAACATTTGAATATTACGTCACTGCTTTTTGTTTTGTTGATTAGTCTGGTTCCAGGAGTGGTATGAGATAGTATTGTGTGAAACAGGAATCTGCAAAGCAAGGAACTAGACTAACTGTTGATACACTACCAAACAAGATTCCCTTTTTTTTAAAAAAACATGAGACATTTATTTTGTGAGACATTCGTTTACATTGAAACCCAATTTTGTATTGTTCAATTTGTAAAATATTGATGCCGTGATTTCATTGCAAGTAAAAGTGAAACTTCTTGTCATCCTTGAGGATATCTCTTGAAGTGCCAATTCAGGAATTCTCTGACACTCATTTTCCCCATAATGGTCCCTATCTGCGAAACAAAGCTCTTTACTGAACGAAGTATTCATTTCGCTTGGTTGCCCTGCTATCTTTGATCACAGCTATGATTGAGTAGTTATTTTTTGGTAGTTTAATTAGATTATGTACGCAATAACATTTATAACAGTGTTCGATTGATCAACTGAAACAAGTTCTGCCAACATATGACCGGGGTTGCTAGATCTTAAGCATGTACGATTTGCATGATTTTTAACATTTTTTTTAATTCCACCACCTTTATTTGATAAAGAGGTAATTAACATGATAATACAAAGGAGGCCAGCTTTTAGTTCATTGCTATAATACAACAAATGCTTCCGCTAGTTAGGTATCAAAACACGGTCGGCACTTAATTAGATTAGATTCTCAGAGAGACACTCGCGGGCATAGCTGTTACAGTAAATTGACACATTTTACATTTAATTACAAGAGGACACATTGCATTTATGATGACTACACTTAAAAGGAACTAAAATATAGAACTAGAACACCAATTTCACTTGATAAATAATTATTTAATTGGTATTTATTTATTATAGTACTTCCTCCACTAGGCGTGACATTTTCATTGATTGAAATTTCCTTGAATATAGTTAATTATGGTTGACTAAGAATCTTGTTTGGAAAGAAAATAAGAAAATGCAACAAATTATATGACTTCTTATTAAAAGTTGATATTCATAATGTTGATTAAAATTTCCAGGTCCTATTTACCATTTTTGATAATAAAACACAATATATCAAAGTTTCCGTTACCAATTTTGATCATGCTTTTCTTCAAGTTCAACAAAAAGGGATAAATTTTGGGGTATTTTCTGGTTTAAAAGATGGGATCCACACCTGACCACATGTTATAAACGGGTTTGCGAGTTATCAAGGGAGTGGTGTACTTGGTATAAATTAGTGCACATGATGTCTACATTTCTTTATCACTCTTGTCCCATGCAAACTATGTAATTTAATGAGAAATAAAATTTTAAACACTCACAAAAGTTTATTCTGGAATTAAAAAACGACATACTGCAAGAAATCTCTTCATTTCTGCTACCAAAGTAGGTAACCGCTTGGGATAAGGCTTCTCACTAATTAGTTTTTGGCATGTCTGTTCATTACAGCTACCAATTACTGGAATATTTCTTCGTGGAAAAAATTGTTAAAAGAAATCACCCTTGCATTTTCATTGAAACGAAATGTTGGCCCTGAATCTGTTGTAAAATTGTCCACATGTACTGGCCCCACATGTTCCAACTATACAAGATCATCGTGTGTTTCATCTTCAGATAAAGCTGAAATGTCTGGTGCTGAAACAGTATTTATACTAATGTATGATCCTTCGTCTAGAATCTGATCATTCAAGTCAAGGTCATTTGCAATATCATTTCTTTCAGATCCCTTCAAAACTTTAGTTGGAATCATCTGAATACATGAATGTTGACATTTTGTTTTACTTTCACAACTGACCATGTTTTAAGTGGAAATTTCTGCTTGTAGGCTGTAAAACTACTAATAGAACTCTTTCATAATTTTATGTAAGGACTACTTTCGTTAGATAAATATTGTTAAATAGACTGGATGTTTGCAATTTCATTCAATGCAAAGTTTTAATATGAAATGTTTATATGCATCTTGAGGGTTTCCCAACCCTCTTGGCCAGAAATGCATGTATGAGTCAACAGGGACAGTGAGAGTATTGTTAGACTCATATATGTCTTGGGGATGTAAGGTTGTTTTTAGCATTGCATATATGTGTAGCAGAAGGTAAAGAGTTAAAGGGACTTGAATTCAATGTTCATATTTGTGATGATATATTAAGCAAGTAATGCAGTATCTTTCTCATGATAAAACCAGGGAACCTGCAGTCTAATAAATTTTTGAAAAATTAGAAGGTTGGATTATTATCAGAAAAAGATATCCTTGGTGAATATTTGCCAAAACTTTTTAAAAATGGGATGTTGGTGTATCATCAAGCATGGGCTTATATCTGATAAATAATGTAAATAATAATGAAATGATTGGTAAGGCCAGCTGAAAGTGCAGTGGGTATGATAACTCAACCCAGGGAACCCTAAGAGCTCTTTTTCTTGGAAAGCTGGAGAAAACACTGGCTGAGACAATTTATTCTACAGCATGCTAGCTTGCCTCACTGACCTTGGTGACTAGGTCACAGTCATAGAAGGTCTGTTTGAGATGAATCACTATCAAGCTAAGAGCCTTTCTGGATATGCTTACTTGTCCTTTTGACCTTGTGTTCAGAGTCACAGTTATAGAAAATTGTGCACTGTTTTTAATCTACATATTCATTTTTGCTTATATTGTCTAAATCCCTTGATGGAATTTCTTCATACTCTGGACGAGTTAATATGAATCGTCTTGATTCATTTTGTTACATGATCCCTCAACCTTTTAACCTAAGAGTCAAGGTCAATTTTTTGTTTAATAGCTACACTTTTATTGTGAGCTTAACAAGAAGGTCATAATGGCTTTTTTGTTAAATTTTTCCTAAAGCTCTGTGTTGATCCCAGTATTTTCTGTTCAGGCATGACTGTCCTGGTCAAAATAGATTATTTTAACCAAATTACTACTGAATAAAGAAACATATTGAACTTTACTGAATCAATAATTTAAACAAAAATGCCATTGCCTGCATATTAAACCCATGATTGCTTTAAAGTGCAATCTTGATTTTAATATCAAAAGGTTCATAAGGAATGTAGCAGAATGAATCATCTTGGCTTCCAAATGATTCATCCAGAGTATAAAGAAAATTCATCAAGGTTGTTGGGAAGTATAAGGAAACGAAAAAAGTCACCCACTGAATTGCATTGGCTTCATAATAATTTGTCTAAGTATGAAGAAAATCAAGGGGTTTAGGAGATCTAAGCAAAGAAAAAAACTTTGACCAAAACCTTAATGCAGATTTTCAATGTGACCTTGACCATGTCATACAATGAATTGTTTTAGCTTCATAATGATTCATGCCAGTTAGGATACGAATCTATCAAGGAGTTTATAAAATACAGCAGAAGAAATTTTTTTTAAAACCAGAAACATAATGCAGATTTTCAGTGGCTGAGAACTTGACCCCAAAAGTTAAAGGAGTGAGTAAACATATCATAAAATGATCTTATCTCATAATGGTTGATGCCTAGCATGATAAGAATCTATCAAAGGGTTTGGTAAATCATTAAATAAACTGTTGATGATGACTATGATGGAAAAGTCTCTGCTATATCATGCTTTCCACTAAGTTGGACTTGTCAAAAAGTAACTACAATCTTGCAATTTTCTTTTCACTTATTTCATTACAGCTTACTCTAAACCTGTCTAACACATTGTTTGTTATAAATAATCACTTCTCCAGTTGTGAAAATATCTTCTTTTTTCTTTATTTTTTTTTTCTCACTAAAAATGCAATTTTTTGCTAGAAACATGTGCAACTGATTATTTTAATACTGTACCTTGATTTACACTCTTTAGTTGATCAAGCTACTTTTCTGATGTATGGTACTTCTTTATCTTTACTTTTGATTCATTCCAAGATGAAATATTGGTTCTTCAAGTACTGACCAAAACAAAACAAAAACTACATCAAGAAAATGAGGTCTGTAAAATAATTGCAATAATTGTACATTGCTGTCCACTTTGTCACTACTTGGGAGTACTTATCAGCCACTCCTCATAACCCTTGATTCATTTTAATTCTTTCAGTATTAGCTGACAAAGCTTAAAATGTGGCCAAACTTTACCTCATGTTTTGATAAATCTCACAATTGTCAACCTGAGGATGAGTAAATTGAAAACTAGTCAGATATATTATAACTAAATGCCTGACATAGGTCAGTTCCTCACATGAGATAAACAAAGACGGCAGCCCCACTGTACACGCATGGCAGCTTGTGATCTTTTCCAGCAAGTTCTAAGTCAGGTGCTCATGTATGAGAGCTTTAAAGAATCAAACACAGCCCACATTGCAAGTGTCAGAATTGTATTTGGTTTTATACATCACAGCAACACTTGTAGGATATTTAGTGTTGAGGCAATTGGAATAAAGTATCCTGCCAAAGGACACACCATGGTACCCAACCAAGGCTAATTTAATGATAGGATTTGAACCTACACCTTTCAGTTGCAAGCCTGGCACACAACCACTGAGTCACCTTGACTCCTGCTTCTGTTACTCCCCACTTATGGCATGCAGGAGGGCCTATTCCACATGCACAAGCCTGCAGGGGGTTGCAGGTGTTAGAAATCAATTTAGTGTCTGACATGATTTTTTAAAATTTATGTTGAGAGGCTACAGTCAAACACTGCAGAAACAAACTTAATGTAAGACAAGATCTTGATCTAAAATTCTATATCTATCCTAAAAAAAGGGAACTTCATATTTTTCATTCATTTTTCATTTTCTCTGAATACTATCTTGTGATAATTCTTTGGAAAATTAAGTGTGACAGAAGGATTATAAACTGTCCCAACCATTGCCACTTCAAAGGCAAGTTATAACTACTCCATCTAATGACAAACTCATTAGTAAATAAACTTTAGTTGTCCTTATTTATACGGCATTAATCATGGGTTATAGAAATTTGCAACCCCACTGTAGAAATTGTTTTCTTTTTTAGTCCAGTTGTGCCTTTTCTTTCTACAGTGTTATACTTTCTAGTTAGGATGGTTTAAATTTCTTAAAAATATGTCCTAGTCTTAGGAATTGCAATTATAAGCAAAATATTTAAGGTGCTGAATGCTGTAATACTGTATGAAGTGAATGTAACTTTACATTGTATTTTGTCTTATATGTCAGTGACATCCATTGTACACACAGAAGTGTGTGACTCCTGTTCGTAACATAAATTAGGAATGAGACACCAAAATGTTCAAATTTAGTTTAATCTCTTCTCTTTTCTCTCTCTTGTTTAATAAATGCATTTTCTTGAAATCATTAATACAAAACTGTTTTATTGAAAAAATTAACACTTGAATTTTTATTATTTTTTATATGAAATGTAACAATACTCAATACTAGATATTTTTCAGTGCAACATATGAAAATATCGACATATATTTATTTACTATATTGTCACAGAAGTAAAGTTCTGAATACATTTTTGAGTTTTCAACAAAACATATTTGTTGATTTGGAATATGTTACTATCTTTGTCAAGGGTACAAGTTTCTATAAGCCAGCAGTTTTTGTCACTACTGTGGGTTGGTCAAGCAGTGGTTCAGTGAACCCATGGTTCAGCTGTATGGGTTGTACTATGCACAGTTTCAGACATCAACATCTTTCTTCCATTTTTCATGAAACTTTCATCACATGCAGTACCTAAAGCTTGTTTTTCAATGACCATGATTTTTTTAACTATCAAGACATTGACTTGAAAGAAATGACTATATTAATGAATGGACAGTTATGGGATAGGTAGCAGCCCACTTGTACCCTGAAACCTCGACTTCATGAATTCTGTTAAAGGGTTTCTTGTGAGGTCTCAAAGTTTTATGCCATAGTTCATATCAGATAGAATGTATTTATAAGAAATAATGGCTTTGCTTCACATGATCACTCAACTCACCCAAACATTAATGAGTAGCATGGGGTCATGTGATGCATTGAAGTCAGAGAAGGGACTCAAACAAATCTCATTAGTACACTGCACATAAATGAATGTTATATTTTGATAATAAGCATGTGAAATTGGGAATTTTTATCACAGTAGGTATAATTCGATCCCCAAGTAATCAAGAAATGCCAATGCTTTCTGAGATGCTAACATGTAGTGTACAGCATACAGTGAATTATGTAAAAATAATAATACTGTAATAATAATAATAATAATAATAATAACAATAATGTCTTTATGTAAAAAGGATAACTCAGTTAAATACAACTAATCTTCCTCAGGGTCCTCTACTGCATTGGAAAAAAAGGGGGAGGGGGGATTAAAATAAAAAAAAATTACATCATATTAGAGCAAAGTATCTTCATCCAAGTTTTCTGTCTTATCAAAATAAATATTTGCATGTAAACACATCTACATATACATAAACTGGATTACAAAAGGATGGCCATTTATCTGAATATAATAAATTATTGTTTTATCTCTCCAGAAACCATGTTTTGAAATGACTTAAAGCAAGATAATCATGTATACATACTGGAGCAGTTAATGATAACTGAAGCTTAGATACACCATTAGGCTATTCTAAAAAAAATGTGGCATGTAGTCAGGAAAATCCTAAACACAGTAAAAGCAAGTAAATATAAGGGATGGGAGTGCTTGGGTGATTTAACTGCCAAAAACTTTGTGTTAGATTACCATATACAGTAATTGCAAGCAAAATTATGTTTGTGATATGCCAGCATTTATGATTGGTACATGATATTAAGATTGTATCAAGATAAAGTTGTTCTTTAATTAAGTGGTTTTAGCCCAGAGTAGAAGCTTCTTTCTCACATACTGTACCACTTTGAAAGTCATGGAAAGTGGACTCTCAACTCTGATGTCACAGGCCCTTGATTTTTGGGTGGTTATGAGCATGCACATTATTTTCTCTTGAGTTGCAGGAAAAACATGCACGGTTTCAATGATTGGCTTTCTGTAGTTGTTTATATAGCTTTGAATATTTTAAATGCTATAGCTAAGAAAAACATAAATGTCTAACAAGAAACCCTTTCAAGTATTCACCAATAATGAGTTTAAATAAATGTCTAGCCAGGGGATTATTTTTTGCAATTGTGCATGAGATTTGGACCAATCAATTTAAAAAAGAAATTTGTCGATCTGGTAACTTTCTGGAGTCATTTTTTTTAAATTTGGGAATTTATCAAGACAGATTGGGAGATATTGAATTTTGCATAATTTTCAAACAATTAAATTCATCACAACAGGAGTCCATTTTTGGCCACAGGCCCACTGAAAGAAATCAGCTAGCATCTTATAATATTTTAGCCCTTATTCTAAAGTTTAAGAAAATATTCCCATTTTTGCAATGGAATCTATCATAGTACCAGTAAGGGTGGATATTTCAGTAAATAGAAAGCATGTCACTTGTCAAAGAATTTCAGGATATTATTAGCAGACTTCAGTTAAAGAAAATTATGAGTGATATATTCAGATATAGTTTTAAATATATTTTAAGTAATTTTTGTGCAAGAAATAAACTTTGTGACATTCAGTTGACTTCCATTTAAAAAAAAAAAAACAGCACTGTAAACAAGAACAGATTCTGTCATCGTTCTGCAATAAGGGCTCTGTGGTGATTTTAAGTGTTCCATGACTTGAATTGTGTCATCATCAATTTAGTTGTGACATTAATTTTAACATACTTAAATCAATGTGCAGTGTAAATAAACAATTCTTGATTCACACGAGTTATACATACATGTACAGCCTTTTAATTAAGGATCAATTACTGATACCTTTTTAAAGTTACCTGTGTTTTGTTTTATACCTTTATCTTGTTTACATTGGCTGTGTATGATATGTCATGGTCCAGTGAGCAGATATGTTATGAGCATGTAAATATTTGCACATCACAATGAATCAGTTAGTACAGGGAAATAAAATAATGAGTAAAGGGTCCAGTCATAAAAAAATAAATAATACTAATGACTGTCTAACTTAGATAATAATAAACTGCTTCAAATCCTTTATCTTTTTTTGTAGAAAATTTTGTGAATGAGTTTGAGCTTTGCACAACATGGAATTATGACAATGTTACAGATATACATTTTTGCATAGTAAATTGTTATTGGGGTCTAACTCTGTTTATTGTTGAATACTAGGCTTTATCTGCTTTAATGACTAACTGAACAATACATTAAATTAATCTAGACACTTTTAATGACTGAAAACTGTGTGGGCCATATTTACAGTTAGGAATTGATTTCTGCCATATATACTCACTTATGAGTTGACCCCAGCTGCAAAGAACATACATCCTAACATGCTGGCACATTATGCAGCAGCAGATCTGGGTTTGTGCAGTTTGCAGTTGGACTCTTCTTATAAGCAGGTATATATGGTAAGTATATACAGTTCAACACCACATTTTCAGAATGAGGAAAAATAAATGCATGATGTGTTGTTGGTTAGAATTTAAACAAATAAGACAACTTAAGGTCATAGCCATTCAATAAATATAAAGGTTGATAATCTCTTGTACTGCAGATGTGATTCATGCTTAAAGGAAACAATAACATTAATTTGTTAGCATCACATATACTTTGTAAAAGTTCTGATATGTGTATATGCCTTGCAAATAAAAATTCCATTAAATTGAATATTCACACTTGTTATTAAATTGAATTAACACTTACAAGTGTTTTGGTTATTATTATTAAGCTCACTATTAAACCTCTGACATTAACTTTAAGTGACCTACATGCTTGTATGACACCTGCTGTCAGTAAGAAAAGGTAGTGCCTGGACAGGTACACTGTATATCAAATATTTTAGCATTAAATATATTTTATCTGATTAGTTACTACGCTTTATTTGTCTACTTATAAAAATGCAGATAAAACAAGTCGGCAGTAACACAAGTGACAATAAAAAATGTTTCCACTTCATAAGTAAAATATATCCATATATCTTTTTTAAAAAAGCAAAGATTTTCCTTTTATTATATATATTTTAAAGGCAAAAACCATTGATTTGCATGAATTTTCTATTCTGTGCCAGTGTGATTAACATTGCTACATCAATATGAAGAATTTCCAACATTTTAAAATAATATTATTACCATGAAGTTTTACAAATTTAGCTTGTACATATCATTCCTTATGTTGTGTATTTTGTCAAACTAATGACTTCGTACAGAAATGAAGAGATTTTTATTTTTGTTAACATGTTTGATGTATGGATTGATTGAGACTGTTGGGATGGGTAATGTAGAAACATCACAGCACTTGTATCTGACAGACATTAGGGCGTAAAATGTTTAGACAAAAGATTTTAACAATTGTGAATTTAATTGTAAGCATCTGGTTTTTTATTTTCTTATTATTATTATTTTTTGTACATTCAAATGGGAATTTTTGTGTGACCTTGGCAACATTGTAGTCTAGTTCAGTTACAGATGGTGCATCCAAGCTTTGATTATTACTTAATTTTGATTTGCAGTCAACATTAATCAACGGCTTTTAAATATGATTGTGATGTGAGTTAACATTGCTACTTAAAAATTGTATTACTATATTTTATCATGATTTATTTCTTAAAAATGTCTACCAATTGTCTTAGAGTATTACAGGTTTTAGGCAATTTTTTATGGCACCTCATGTACACTAGTGGGTATACAGGTGACACCTTTTAAGATCTGTTCTTCCTGATGTGGAAGGAGAGAGATAAAAGGAAAGAAAGATAGAGAAGAAGAAACAAACTGAAATTGGCCTAAATATGGAAAAACAGGTTTGAATAACATACATAAGGGTACATATATTTCCTAAATGTGAAAATAAAGTAGTCCCAAAAGTGATATCACCACTGTGGTGATAAAAGTGGTATTGCCACTGTGACAATATCATTATTCTCCCACTTTCATATTTTAATTTCTCACTATGAAATATTAATTGCAGTATATTTAAATGATTTAACAAGATGAGCTATGACCTATATAAGGTACAGTATATAATGTTCCTACTGACTTCTTTCATTTGCAGTTTTGTTTTCAATTGTCTATTTAATGTCTGTCTGTAATCTGTTATCCCTACATCAGCACAAGTTTGTTATCACTTCTCCTCCCAAACTATTTGGAAGATTGCCATACAACTTTACAAACATTAATTCCAAGGTCTACTTAGTCCAAAATTAAAAATTGTGCTCCTTGAACATACAGCTTGGCTGCCATGGTGGCCAGCTTGAAAATCTGGTTATTGTTACTACTGAAGAGATGGTCATAACGACATGGGGTTTTTATAAAGGACATTTTACGATGTTTTCTCACTTTTAAATCAAAATGGTGGCGATATAACATACAAATTTTATGCTGTCTAGTTGGTCGCAAATGAAATCTTGTAATTGCAACACATGAGTAGATGGTAATACTGACCTCTTGAATGGATGGATGTATCAACAAGGGGTTTTTCATGAAAGACTTATTATTATACTTTAGTTGGTAGCAAATAAAATTTACCAACCAGACCACCAATATAGCTGCAGTCACACTGAAAATAATGTTATAGTTATTTCTCTGGAACAGATGGTCATATAAACATGGGGTTTTCACCAAATGACTGCACATGACATCTTGATAATCCTAATAGAAATGGTGGTGATTAGTGGTAGCCATCTTCAAAATCTTGTTATCTTGCATAGATCTTATGTCCAATATGACCACTCTGCAGACATCTTGTTATCACTACAGTGGTCACCTTCATTGAACAGACCCCCACCACCACCACCCGAGGCCACACCACCACCATCACCACCACTACCAGATGCCACCCTCTTTTTATGACCAGAATCCCTTGGCACTTATGAGATGCCCACCCGTTAAACTCTGCTAGCATATTAGTATACAAAATGTAAATTTTATCTCTTAGGAGAGGACATGCATGAGTTTACTGATATACATCTCACAGATTTGTGGCTATTTCTAAATTCAACACATTGACATTTATTTCAACAATAAAGTATATAACTTTATTCGATACAAAAAGGTAAGTAATATGATAATCATTACTGCTTTTTGTTCCTCTTTTGTCTAGTTCTGTCACTTTGATATTTACTGGCTATTATTTTCATAGATGATTATGAAGATGACAACAGCTAACAGCTTAAGAGCACAGTTGTGACTTCCAGTTGCCATCAAGTAAAACTAGTGTGTTAGCTGTCATGGCTATTCTCTAATTCATTGCAAAATGTATTTGTCAGAGTACCAGATTAAAACCAGTCAGTCAGGTGACAGGCTCACTTCATTTGTAAAACAGCATTTTGTGTAAGAGCTCCAAAAGAGTCTGACAGTGGTAAAGTTTCCAATGCGGAGTAAGTTGTTGCCAAAAAGTACAAAATGTTATATGATATTTTCAGTTCAGATTGAAAGTGACAGTAATTTGAAAAAAGGGCAAGTTCTTTGATAACAGCTGAAAAATCTTACATCAGAAAGTTGAAATAATCACCATTATTAATAAATTCTGCAGCAGTGGGAAAAAATAGATTGAATGGAGAATGATAATTACAGCAGCTGTTTTTACCCTGATTTTATTTACAGTTTTTGAATGCTTTTAAAACAAAACTGACGATTATCAGTATTCATAATCATTTTAAGTAACATTAATATAAAAGTTATCAAACTTATTTTATAATATGCCTGTGATTTTCAAATGAAAATATGAAATAATTAAAAATTGGTTACTCCTTTTATAACTTATATGCAGTTACTACTCTCATCTGTGTGATCTCCTCCAGAAAAGTTGTCCTTCGTACAAAGCTACATTCTTGCTGCAGAATTGGTGGCCTTATAAGGAGACCACTCTACTCCTGAAATGACGGTCATATTAACAAGTAGTTTTTGCTGAAAGACCCTTATACTGTCTTATTGGTCTGGAATGAAAATGGTGCTGATTTTGCATCCAGTATAGCTGCCACATTTGGCATCTTAAAAAATGTTCACTATTCCTACTGATTGCACACTGACACTCGGTTTTGACAAAAAGACTTTTTGTGATATCAGGTTGGTTCTAAATGAAAATGATCCCAGTCTATATCCAGACTACCATGGTAGCCATCTTAAAATTCGTCTCTCATTATTCCTTCTGAACAGATGGTCATATCAGCATGGGGTTTTCAGAAAAAGAGTTATGTGTAGTTGGTCCCAAATCAAAATGATCCATATATGACATCCAATATGGCAGGCATGAAGTCTTATTCTTCCTGAACGGATGGTCATATTGATATGGTAGTTTCACTGCATGCAATTGACTTTGTTATTTAGTTGGTCAAAAATGAAAATTGTGCTAATCAGGCATCCAGTTTCGTGGCCATGATGGTCATCACTGCTACTTCTCCAAAGTCATAGTAACACAGGACTTTTACTAAAAGATGTATATGTAGTTGCGCCTCAATGAAAATGTGCCAGTCTTACCTCCAATATGGTCACCATGGGAGCCATTTTGAAATTCTTTTATTTCCTGCTTAAGTGCCTCAGGATCACATCAAATGGAACTGGCCATATGATGAGTCAGTGAGTTGGTCCAGCCTCATCAAGTCAATACTTGAAGTTTGTACACCATCTATTTTACATGATTATAGCAATTTTATGACAGAACTTAATGAAAATTTGTTGTTATCCAATGCTCAGACTTTCTCAATCATTTTGAGAACTTGTCTATGATTGCTGTACATAATCATTATTGATTTCATCAATGACTGCTGTGTCAGAGCCCCAGTCAGCGAGCTCACAGTGGTGGGGTGTGGACAAAGGTATCTTGTTAAGGGAACTAACCTTTTCAAAGAAATAAAGTATTATGGAACCTTGCCAAGCAGCATTTAGTTGACAAGGCTAAAGGTTTCTCCACGACTAGTATGACAGAATGCGATGATTCCCAATGGGGAACAACAGCGCGAAATGTTACCTCTGTTGTGGTATCTAAATCAAGGGGAAAGTCTGAATTTTCATTTTAATTGCACCATTATAGTCTCCCTGAATAATGTGTGTGATGTGACTTAGCACCCATATTTGAACTATTCCAAGGGCTGCAAAAGAAAATGTAACACTTGAAAGAAATGGTGTGTCCGGTAGAACATGCCCAAACGCTATATGATCCTCAAATAAGTGACATGGGACTGTTAGCTTGAATTGCTGAAAGATTTATTAGCAACTATACAAATTTTGTAGTCGCAAGTTGACAAAAACTTTTCACCAGATATCCATCAAACACATTGAGAACCACCACAGCAACATGCCTGGGAAGAAACAGAAGAGCTTCTCAAGGAGAACACTTTTTCTACAAGTGGTGATGTCATCGATAATGAAGTAGATGAGTTTGGTGATCAAATAAGCAATTTGGTGACATCACAACCAAACTTGAGTTGGAACCCAAAAGAAACGACATCATGCAAGACCTTTCCAAGTTTGATGATGTACAAGAAAGATGTGGGCCACCCATTCAGGGGAGTTTTGCCAACATTGTAAATGCTGGTTTCATGATTTAAGACTTGCTATAAATTTGAAGACTTGAGTGAAAAACACTTGAGCCCACAAAATTGCCAACAATAGGATGTGCCCAAAGTTGACTGAAAGATTTGGGCCAGACTGAATATACACTAAACAACTGGATGCAAGTCTCAAGAAGCTTCAGAAAAATGTTGCAAAAAACTTGGGTTTCTTTTCTTAAGTTCAGTGATGAACTTTTCAAATTTTTTTTAAAAAATCCGTTGTACTCATACAACTGTTTATAAGGCTGATAATATGCTGTGGTTGTTTTTCTTTGCATTTTATGACATATTCCAGAAAAGGACAGACATAACCAAAACTGATTTCCATTGTTACTAATGTCAATGTGGGTCCCAAAATAAAGTCACTGTCTTCCTGTTTGGAAATAACTTGGATTCGAAAGTTAAGAATATTACAGATGTTCAATGGAACGGGAATAACGTGTAAGGCAAGCTTCACATCTGAAACAATGCAAGAAGCACCAATAACAAAGATGCTCAAGGAGGACTCGAATCGTTTTTATTAAAAGTAGGGGCCATGTCTCAGCCCTATTGATGGCAACCTTATCAGCTTGAACCACAATGCGTCAAAAGAAGGAGAAATTAAACAATTTCCAATAAGATTTATAAACAATGGTAGTGGCTTTTCTTTCACACACTCTTTAAGTAACACTTTTTTCTGTTCACAGAGACACTGTTTTCTGTTCTGAATGATTATAGAATATCTCAGAATATCATTTTGCTGGTAAAGGTTGGTTTATATGCCAGTGAATGACAATAGATGACTTGTGATACATGGGTTGTATCTGCATTTGAAAGTGTATTGATTTAAACTAGATAGCGAACCAGTCCATAATTTCATACGCAAAAAATAATCAGTTTTATGACAAAGAATCTTCCTCCATTGCGACAAAAAATTTATAAATTGCTGAATGAGTGAGTCACTGAGAAAATAAATTTAAAGCGTACACCCCCACACACACATACATACATATACATATATATATATATATATATATACATACATACATACATATACATATATATATATATATATATATATATATATATATATATAGTGGGCACATGCACACATTAGAAACAAAAACATTATTGGGGCACTGGCGCTATACTCTAATTGCAAGCTTTCAATGCATCTGTTGTACATGACCATTTCAAAATGGATACGTTATAAACGGGGATTCACAAAGACTTATTTTGGTTGAATAGACCTAAAAGACGCTCGTTATTCGGTTCCTATTGATGCTACATATGGTGAATATTTGTTTTCTCAGGAAAGGCCAATTTCATCAGTACACCTACCTACCTACCAAATGGACTAGCAGTCACACCACAGGTATACGCCAAAATCACAGATGCTTTATGAACAGAAAAATATCTCGAGAGTAAAACAAGCCATAGAATATGGTCATATGCCTTTAAAGACGGAAATAGCAGAAGGAAATCAAGGGTGATGGGTGGAATGAAGTATTAGGAAGTTGCTGACCTTGTCTCTTATATAGTATGATAGAGAAGGTACAATGTCAGAACGGGTCATGGGGGTAATCTGAGGTATTTTTGTCACTGTGTATGATTTTTTTCCTTCAGATTATTGTTTTTTTCGTAACATCAAACTCGCGTCGAGCACCTGTGGCCAAAATCAGGAGGTCTGTTTTTTCTTGTAATCGGCTATGTCAACATTATTAATTTTGAGTATCGTTTGCTTCTTGGTTCGACTTAACTCATTAACCCCTGGCGCCGCGTTTACGCGGCAGGAGGTGGTAGCCTACTTCTGAGCTCTGTAGCATCAAGGTCATGTATGACACAATAAAGTGGGTGGTATTATAGAAAGGTAGACAGATGTAGCTTTACGATGATACCAAATAATATGGATGTTCTAATTGCACTACAAATTACAGAGGGAAAAACGTAACTTTTTGGACCCGAGTTTTTTCCAGCCGAAATTCGCACGAGGTCGGAATCCGATTTTGTGTCCGGATTTTAGACTTTTTGGCCTCAGATCTAAGACAGACCGGTCTGAACTGCACACAGACAGGTGAACCTTTGCAAAAAGTAGGATAAGATGGGCATTTAGAATAAAGAGTGGTCTCGACACGAAAATGATAGGTCCGTTAAGCAAAATAAAAAGAAAAAAAAGAACTCCAACTTTTACCCTTCTGCTCATGCTCAGGCGAAATAGCCAATGAAAAACGATGTTTTAACACAACTAGGCATTAGGTTAACCTAAAATGTCTTGGAGGTCGATGTATTAGGATGTATTCAGAAATAGCCCCTAAAATGGGTTTCCTACTCGCATTTCGGGCGAAAACGACAAAAACCTCAAGGGTTAATGAGTTAATCAGACTATAAGGATAATGTGTGTACTGCTGTAGCATCATCGAATGATGTAGGATTTACAATACATTGTGGGATTTCTTCTTAATTGTCTAAGTATGACTGTTAAATTGACAGAGAAGGACTGTCATGCCCTCTGTACGACCAAAAAAAAAAAAAAAAAGAAACGGTAGGGACCGACCATTTAATTTGCCTTTTTGACCTGGACGATTTGTGAGGAAAAAAAAATTCAGCCTCACAACCCCACCCCCGCTTGAAAAAATATCCTTGATCCAATTAATAGATGAAAAAAAATGTATTTTGAAAAACAGATTATGTTGAAAAAAAAATTTAAAAAAATAGCCTGGTTGGATAGACAATTCCAGGTTTCCCCCCTCCCCCCCCTCCACCTCTAGTGGTCCGTTCCGTAGCGAGTGAAAGGAACAGATTATTGAAACTACGAGGATAAATTATGATACACCAATTTCTCTTCCCAGCCAAAAAATAAAATGGTGGACCCAATATGGTAAAATCAGTTTTACTCCTATTTATAGAGATAACCAAGATGTTGTGCTCTGAAGTGACAGTTCTGTAATGGGTGTAGGAAGTGTAAATGAGGATAGCATATTTAAATGTGGTGGGTGCTGGAGTAGTACAGAAAATAATGTTTATGAATTACATGCATTTTTCTGACATTTAAACCTCATTGTGGATGCAAATGTAATGCACATTTACGATCTGGATGAATAACACGGTAGCTGTTGGCTACATCACTTAATCGGTCCAGGAAGAGAGTAATAGATAAAATAACTCGTGATATTGTACAGAAAGAATATTTGGACAAGTACCGGCATTTGCTATTCTGTAACGTTAATCATTGATAAATGTACTGTTACATCATTGGTAAACATCATATTGTGGCATTATCATCGGTAAATTTGATATTGTGGCATTAAATGTCATAGTGACTTTAATCATTGGTAATTGTCATATTGTGACGTTCATCGCCGGTAAATGCTATACGGGAACGTTACTAGCTGGTAAATGTCATACTGTCGCTTTATCCTGGGTAAATGTCATATTATATATTCGTCGGCAATACCTCAGTATTAAAGGGAATATATATCATACTATTTTATGTTCATATAGTCAGCCCCGTCAGTATCTCTTATTATCTGTATTCATTAATATCTGTCGCCTTATTAAATAGTGCACACCACGGTATCAAGTAATAACCACCAATGTATCCTGTTACGACCATCTAGTTTAATTACTTGTGTGTTAAAATTTGAATTCTTTTTATTTCATTTTTGTATCATTATATTTTATTATGATGATGATTATGTTTACGGGATCTAATATTTTTGAAAGAAACATCGTGTTTATTTAGAACGTAAATATGACTCTCGGCTTGCGTAAGCATTATTTTAGATTGCCGACTGGATAAACAACCGGCGTAAACGATTAGTTGTGTGTAAGGTCATTTTTCTAAGCATATGTGATTACATCGTGTACTGCGATTGTTAGATGATGAAATAACCACGCGTTCTTCGTGCGCGTGCATGAAATGACGTTTTAGTTTTAGTTCGGTTTAAAAACACTTAGGTCCTTGTGAAATAGTCAGAGTCGTTCTTATACCTTGAGAAAAAGGTATTATTTTTCTTGTGCTGGAAAGGATTTATTTTTCTTTACATCTGTAGAGCTCGAGATGTGATTTGTTATAGATGACAGCTATAGGAGTTCATCTACTTTTTAAATAATAATTTTTTCCCTGGAGAACTACACAAGTGGTTTAGGACAAAGACATTCAGTGAAATTCATTCTAAATTGGAATAGTACAGTACAAATTGTGATTCAACGTGAAATTCTGGACATTTGTGTAAAGACTTCATCTGACGTCATCATCCTCCATCTTGGAACCAACTTGAGATTCAAACTAGATTTAGTTAGAACTGTTGATTGATAGGACTTATATATTTTCACAATTCTGGGATAAATGTTTGGATTTTCTTCACAAACCATAAGTCCTATTTTATATTTTCACCTTTTCACCGTGTTTTCTAGGGAAATAAATTATTTTTGTTAAAACTTACAAAGCTTGTTGTCTTCACTCTTTTCTTTTGTTACTTTTGAACCAGCCGATATGTAACAATCCAATAATATATCAATAATATATACCGCGGTATTTAATTATCTATACCGCGGTAATAGTCAATTTATAACTTCGTATTTAACTATATGCACGGCATTATTAATTAATACATCATTTTGAAGTAATATACACCATGTCATTAAAGTTTCCTGTTTCTTAAACATCATGGTCGGTTCATTATTGCCACCGTATCTCCTAATTATTAGCACTGTATATATTATATAATGCCATGGTCTATATTAAAACAACGGTATTTTTATTAATACAGTAGTGTGTATTATTAGTACTGCGATATATATTATTTCATACTGGGTATACATTATTTAATACTGTGGTACATAATCCCAGATACTGACGTGGATGTCTTGCCATATTGCAGTCTCATTTCTGCCAAATGCGTGGTAGAGATTTCTCAGGCCTTTTCACGAAAAATATTTGTGATAGTGACACTTTTGAATGTAATTGCCGTGTCCGTATGTATTAAAAACTAGCTTATTTAAGGATAATATATGCCTGAAAATTGTATTTGATGTCAGAATAACAGGTCAGAGTATATTCCCATAAAAGTATAATTTTACTGGAATGAGTACAAATTTTCTTTGAAACTGCATAAATGTCTTCCCTTCCTTATATTGCATAAGCACCTTTTCAGAAACAACAAAAGAAGAAGCCGCAGAAGTGACAAAAGTCATCGCTTTACGATAAATTTGTAAGAGTATTTGATTGCCCATATGATTTATCTGTTAACTAGAGTTTCTATTTATAACCAAGCAAGTTAATAGAATATGAGGTATGAAAAAAGTTGAACCTTTCCTACCCTTAGAGACCCCACGTGATGACGCATGGGTCACGTGACTGTTCAGTACGCAAATCTAACGTGAGGGTGATTTCTCGGTTTTATCTACTATTTGGGGGGAATTTTTCCATTAGTTCAGGATTTTGTTGCGCATTTGAAGACCCCTATAAAGAAAAAAAAAGGCAATCGCATACGGATTAGCACTGCACTAAGTGTTCCTTCCTACAGCGAATTTTCCGTACACTGGTCAGCGCTGCTGCCATAATGGAGGATAATACGTTGCTTGCAAAACTAAAAACACGATTACACCTGCAGCTTTCTCTGCTTTCATATGTAAAAGGCCGACATTATTACATCCGATATGCATAGTTGATTTCGCGGATTTTTCTTAATATATTCGGCGAAAATAAAGGCATTAAACGACAATGTTTGCTCACTTACGCTTGCCTTTTTAAAATACGTTTGGGTTCTTTTTGCTAGAATAATTACAAAATGTGTATAAATATTTGCATAAAAACCCCGAATTATGTAGTTTTTAGAGGTAACCCATGACAGCAAGAATCGTAACTCTTCCCTGCACGTGGCTACTACGTAAACTGGGTTCAAACACACGAAATTTTCATTTTGTGAAATAGATTTGAACCGTTACAGCATATGTCACATTTTAGCATTGAACGTCGATGTGGTTTGAAACTTGCCTACTTTAATGTCTTCTCTCTCTCTCTCCCTCTCTCTCTCTCTCTCTCTCTCAGAGAAACACGCACACATATTTTGCATGAAAACTCACTTTCCTGCCTTTTAATTTGTAATTAAATTCAGTAAATCAATTCTCGACAAAATTGTTTTGATAATATACCATTTAAAACATGTATTACATATCCATTTAATCTTGCATGATTGAGTTAGCGTTCGATTTCATTCCCGCTGTAAAGCTAACAATATTCAGAAAGCGTTATAAAAATAGGAGGAATACGTAATAAATACAAACTCGCCTTCGTGTTTCATTTAGTCTGGGCGGGGGGGGTGAAGCATTCTTTTTGTATGGGATTAAAATTACGTTTCGGTTAGCACTGAAGTATTCCTAGTAATACACGTACTTTCCGCCCACTGAGAACAAAACACGAGTTTCGTTTTGTGCACGTATTCACCTTGATCTTTAAGGTGTGAAGAAACATTATTGAGATTTCAATAACTGTATGATATCTGTTATTTAAGTGTAGGGTTGGAATTGCGCTTGATTTCTCCACCGACTGATAACCAAAAATGCATGTCATTTGTGTGGTGTAGCTAGCTTGAGATTTAGAAAGTAAAGAATATAGGGAGTAAAAAACAACACGATGTATTTGTTGAAGTGTATGTTAGAGATCTTTTTGGATAACACACGCGTGTCCTTTTTGCCAGGTGCCAAGTCTGAGAAATGCTGGATAAAAAGATTTCACTTTGTTAATACGCAAAAACATCTTCAAAACTGTCAATGTGGAAAACAATTGGGGAAAACTAGATATCATGTATAAGATCCAAAATAATATATTAAAATGTAGTTATATTGCCAGGGGTATGATTTCCTCAAAGTGCTTCTTTAAAGCCGTCTAACTAAGCCAGGTATTCAAACAAGCAATCGTAATCACTTATTCATAGTTCATGTACAGTTTTTTATTTCCAGAGTATTTAGAACTTAACAGATAATTGATACATATTCTTTGTTGTACATAATATGTATTGATGGTCATGGGCTCCCGCAGGATTTT